>CM074490.1:20517034-20649318 GCA_037389245.1 Oryzias sinensis
AGACAGATATATATATATTTGTGTATATATATATAGCCCTCTGATAAGGTTGTGAAAGGTAACAGCATACACAGGGGTGTTTAAAGTGCCATGAACATCATGAATGCAGATGAAATCTGTATTTGCAGTTTTCCACCAACACACCCAGCATTAGGTAACACAGGTGAGCTCTCATTATTTTTATACTGCATGCAATAAAAGGCTGGGTGGTAAAAAAATAAAAAAAAACAGCTGCTGTTCGGTAGTGCCCAAATGAAGCACTAAAACTCAGATTGAATTTTACTTGTGAAAGGCAAAGACCCCCACAGCAAAATGGTAGAAGGAAAAAAGATTATGTTATTATCTGTACTGAACTTTTTGTAGTTTTTAATACTTCTAGTATCTTAGTCCATTCTCTGAGCCTCGTGAACAAAACGTTTGGTTCTTTCTCTGTCTCAAACCTGCAATTCATCTCAATGAATTTCACAACTTTTCCTCATCTTACACTTATAGACAATCTGATTTTGTTTGAACTGAGAGCCACGCTCAAACTCACAGGATGTTTAGGAGTCTTCAATACAACCTTTAACCATTATTTTGTACTTTCATTAATTTTGATGTCATCTGTGAAACTTTTCAACGTATGCAATTACATTCTGACACACTCACCAGCAAAAACTATGAAGAAACAATCTTTGTGCATCTGTTCATGCTGCTTAAGATTAGAGGAGACAGGAGCTGAGCTTCAGTGAACAATTATCAGGGATTGTCACTATTACAGCTGCTGTTAACCTTTGCTATACATCTGCCTCTCCCCGTCTGCACGAGCATTTGATGATACACCATTCTCTGTGTTAGCCTGCACTTTTGTTTCAACTGAAAAGAAACACAAAAGAGAAGAAAAGGCAACAAAGAAGAATGCAAAAAAAATTGGTCTGCTCCACAGATACGCAGACTGACAATATGCGCAGAACAAACCAATTATGCCTCATTACTGCTGCATGGGAGTGAGAATGCATCAGTGCATGAAATGGTCTATTAAGATAAGAATTAAAATAGTCTATCACAATCAGATCTGGAATAGAGTGGCATGATAAGAACGAAACAGTCAAAATGTGAACGCACTGCAAAGTTGCATCCTTTGATTCATTTGACATCAGTGGAAATGCCTGCCAGCAACATTTAAAACATTTTACATGCAGCTTTGATCACTTAACTTAAGGAAAAAGGCGTATCCTCTACTTTACAAAATGTGTTTCTGACTTCATCTGAAGAGGTTTAAGAAGGGATAACTTTATTTCTGGATATTTAATGCTACATTTATAAAACCCAGGGTATTCTTTTTTTGAGAAACATGTAATGTCAATTTTTTGGTCATCCACGCACCAAAATAAGCTACATGCATGACCAAATCTTTAGAGTAATGAAAACAACTTTTTTTTTTCTATCCCAAAACATGGAAAAATGCACTAGAACACTTGTTTTGCCCAAGTTTATTGTTAATATATTCAAATTCCAATTTCTTTACTCTGTTTTCGTAAATATTCTTACCTTGTTCCATTAAATACCAAAAGCCACGGACACACATGTGATGTGCTTTCAAGCAGCTGAGGTTTGAATCCAGAGTCATGATTTTTTCCAGACCGAATTCCTCCAACCATGACTGCATGGATGGCCCTTAATGTCAAAATGAAAGGTTTTTCCTTCACTGTTTCTTTAAAGTTTCTCTTTGTGCTTAAGTGCAGAAGTCTGTCTTTTGCAGCACCTAAAAATAAAAACCATGTCACAAAGTTACTAAGCAACCACCAAACCAGCACTTAATTCATGTGACCATTAAACGGAAGAGCATGACTTTACAGACCTGGAACGTCATGAACAGCTGCTCAGTAGGGGGCGGTATTGTAAAAAACACACGCACACTGACCAAGAGGACATGAAGAAGAAAAACAGCTTTTTCTGCTACTTGTTGGACTTTTGATAATTTTCTTTGCCCTTTTCTGCTACTATGTTGATAATTAATTTTTTCAACCTTCTTTGATCCAAAAAAGAAAAGAAAAGACAAAGAGTAAAAGACTCAAATTTGCAAACCCTGCAACTGCTCCAAAGGACACAAAATAAACTTTACAGATCAGGGGTGTCCAAACTTTTTGCAAAGTGGGCCAGATTTAGTGAAGTGAAACTGTGTGAGGGCCAAATATTCAGCCTGTATTCTTGAACTATTTTAACAAGCTTAAATACAAATGAAAAATTGATTGGACATTTCATATTGCAGTCGTAGTTTCATTTCTTCACATAGAACACAAACACATCTACATATATTTTAACCAAAATGACTGGGAAATCAAAAATTCAGAAAAAGTCTGTCTTAAAATTAAAAATGGAATATCATGAATTCTTGGTTTATATGAAATGTTTAAACTAATTCACTATTAGATGCTCACTGTGAACTTCTAAATTTAAGCTGTTTGAAGATGAAAACCTAACAGTTAGTTAGTTCAGTAAACAGTACTGCGATTTCTTCACCACAGAAGACTTCCCTGCACTAAGGTGAGATCTCGATTGCAGCAACAAAGCCCATGTCTGGCTGAAAGGTTGCAGTTTTGACGTGCAAGATGTCACGGTAGTGAGAGTTCTTTAGTCTTGTCCTCACTGGGTTCCTTTTAAATTTCATTAGAAAGAATGTCTTCTCACTCAACTATGTTGAACCAAACAAGCTCAACATTTTCATAGTTTTTTTTTTTTTTTCTTAAATGATAAATGATTACGGTAGAACGGGGGTGGGATTATATAAATTTGCTTCCTTCCACTCCCTTTCAAGCAATATTTATTAATATGTCTAATTATCCTAAGTTTGATTAGTTACTGTATGAATGTATAACTGATGATTGTATTGCTTTTGTGTATTATTTCTATTGGATTGCTTGAAATAAACCATTTAAAAAAAATAGCAAAGGTTCACATCTGTTGAAAGGTGCCTTTATCCAGCTGGAGGTAAACATTGACCAGAGCGAGCTGTCGGTGTTGACTGCGACATTCAACGTCACACTGCAGCTCAATAAGCTCCATCTGCAGGTGCTATGAGGCATCATCAGGGCTCCAATTATCCACTCCTCAATAAAAATGAGTGGTGTCGGACGTGAAAAAACTCAAACTCTGCTCCTTTTACCTTCAACTATCTCGTAATGTTGGATGAAATGTCTTAAGTTCTATGGGTCGCAGTGTTCCGAGCCAGGCAAACATTAGCAAACTCCTGCCTCTTCTTAGGACAAGTGTTGTTCACCATTTTCATCACGCATCTTTAATAATTGCCCATTGGGAAAAGGTTTGCAGTGCTTTGCAATCAGTGTTCTAGCTCGGAACTCGCTTTTGTGGTGTTTTCATTTGACTCAAAGGTTCTTCTTCTGCTGTGCCATAAAACACATTAAGTAACTTCAATTTTTCGCAACGTTTATTCCCAGTTACTTTGTCAAAGTTATAGCATGTTTCATCTGGTAATGCCTCTTGATATTAAACTCCATAAAAAAGCTTTGGTCTCTTGACGTATTTTGCAGATGGAGTTGTTTCATGTTTCAATAAAAACATATGGCAATGTCCACTTGTCCTGGAAGCAGCAACCCTCGTTTTCAGCCAATCACAATCAAGTATTCATACACACAGTTCTTAGAAAGTGCTTGGGCTGCAGATTTTTGATTTTGTGACATGGGTCAAACTCAGCAAATTTTCAATGGTCTGAACTTTGGACTTGCCTGTTATAGGAATTTCTATAACTATGTGATTTGTGTTTGGTTTGAATAGAAATTAATTAACATTTTCTTCATTTGCACCATAGTTTTCCATCAGTAAAAAAGACAAAAACAGCATTTTGATGTTCTTTGTTATGTCAATTTTGTTATCACTTGTTTAAAAAAAAACAGTCAGTCAGACTTTATTAACTGCATTCATTCTAATTCTTCTTTGTAACATGCAACATGTTAGCAAATTCACAATATCTGTAACTCACATCCCTGTTTGCAACACATAAAATAACAGATGGTACCACTAAAACAAACATCACTGTGACTAGGCTAACTCCCAATTTTTTAGTAACAAGTAAAAAAAAAAAAAAAGAAAGAACAGAATCTGACACAGCTACACATTATCCACATTAGTGTATTCACAAAAACACCCAGCAAACATTTTACCAGACCGCCTGTACCCTTCTCAAAATCACTTCAACATCAGTAAGCACAGCCAGAATTAGTTCACATAGAAGATGCTCCAGATTACATGGTGCACTGCTGTTTTATGAAAAAAGTTAAGGTTTTGTAGTGTGCCTTACAGTGCAAAAAATACAGTAAGGGAAGGACTAAAGAAGACAAAATGTTAGACAGTTTGCATATAAAACATAGTTTATTTAAAAACTGCGAGAGGGATATCAGATGGGTGTCTTTGTGTATGACTGTGCATGATAGATTGCTTCTCTAGCTCTGACAGATGCTGTGGAATCATTCAGCCACGCTAGCCTTGGCTGGTTACCGGGGGCAACCTTGTAAATCTGACATTATGGGCTGTTGACAAGAGAAACGGTTGTTATCATAACCCACAGTGAGTTATGGGAAACACACACATCCTTCAATATTTTTGCTCCAGCGTAAAGATAGAGTTTCACACAAACACAGAACGTAGATCAAAAGTGAGAAAACGCACAAAGCTTTGGGAGATCATTGAAATTTACAGCTCAGAATTGTGTGATTTAGGAAGGAGTGTTTGGGGTTGGTCAGGAGCTATTTCAATATGTTTTGTGTCTTAGCAGGAGAGATGTGATGGAGAGAAGAAATGGGTGTGGGAAACTTGGATATGAGCAGGTCACAGGAAACAGGATATCTTACCTGGCCCTCGCTGATCATCACCATGAAATCATCTGATCTCCTGCACTGACACGCACAACCACAGCACCAAACTTAGATGTTATTATGCTTTCAGTCTATTTTTAAATTCTTTAACCAACATTTAGTTCTTTCTGCTGTATTTTTCCCCCTATTTTTCTGCATCTTCGCTCAGTTTTCTCAATGGGTGTTCCAGTAGTAATGGGCTGTGCTGTGGGAGCAGCAGGAATGGCCATTACCATCCATGGATCACTGGAAAAGACGTGCACACAGTGGACACACATGAGAGAGGCAGAGGAAAGAAGCGTGGAAGAGGTCAAAAAAAGTTCCTGGATCAATGGGGGCAGCAAGAGCCAGAGCAAAAAAAGTAGGAGCAGGACACATTAAATATTTACAGAAAAAGAGAAACGAGTAACACACTCAACCACTTCAAGCTGTGTCTCTAAGTGAAACTAAAATTTAAAAAATGTGAATTTTGTTTTATAGGCTTCTACGAATTTAGTCAATCTTTTGAATTATTGTCAGGTAAGGCTGGAGTCTAAAAATTATTTAATATTTGTCTGTTACTCTTGCATGTATATCATACTTAAAATCTCATCAAACTTTTTAAAAATAGTGTACATGTTATTTAGGTTGTGTTTAATACAAAAGCCTTTACTTTGAAGGTGATTCATCCCATCTGCTTTATCTTGATAGTATGTAGCCCGTACCATGGATAAAAAACGAATTAGTTCCCACAAAGTACTAATTCGTTTACTCAAAATAATTGTGACTTTTACACAACCAGTATTTTCAACTGAAAATAAACTTAAATGCTTCCAGACATATTTACTGTAAATAACATAAGTGGTTTAAAGTGATAATATAAATTCATTCATTAATTCCTCTTCTAAACTCATTTTGTCCGTTTCGGGGTCACGGGGCAGCCGGAGCCTATCCTGGCCACTCGTGGGAGAAGGCAGGGGAAACCTGGACAGGTCACCAGTCTGTCACAGGGCAGCAAATCACACACTCACATTCACACCTATAGGGACAATTTAGAGTAACCAATAGACCTATGGAGAATGTTTTTAGATGATGGGAGGAAGCCGGAGTCCCACGCATCCATGGGGAGAACATGTAAACTCCACACAGAAAGGTCCCCCAGCCGCTGCATCATTGATGTTTCCATTGACTGTAGCGAGGTGATTGCTACAACTGGCGGCTGGCTAGCCAGCAGACAGAGCCGCTACAGGATGAGCAGGCAGCCAGTTCGGAATATTCCTCCTAAATATAATGATGTTTTCCTTATTTTCATCAAGACAATGATAAAAATATCCCCTAATTTGATTCTTGTTTTTATTTTTCCCTTCTCGAACTATTATGGGTCACAGAGACAAAGCAGTAACGATGGAAAGTGGCCTTTACATCTGGAGTGAAGCTCCATGAACCCAGACATGGAGACGTGATTACCAATGCTTCTGTAGAGCTTTTTAACATAAATAAATCCTATATCTAAACATCCTCCGTGTCTTCCATGCATTGTAATGAGATAAACACAGCTAACAACTTGGCTAATGCTAAGAACTACTTCAAATATTCTGAGCAATAACATTAAAGTCAATATGTTTTGCAATGGTGGTGCAGTGGTTAGCATTCTTGCCTCACAGCAAGAAGGTCCCTGCTTCAAGTACGAGGTGGGGGACCTAAAACAGAACACCAGTGGTGGACCATTCTGTGTGGAGTTTGCATGTTCTTCCGGTGCATGCGTGTGTTTCCTCCGGGGACTCCGGCTTCTCCCCACCGCTCGAAAACATGCTTCAATTGGTTACTCTTAATTTCCCCTATAGGTGTGAATGTGAGTATGCATGGTTGTGTGATTGTTGCCCCATGACAGACTGGCGACCTGTCCAGGGTGTCCCCGGCCTGTGCCCAATGGCCAGGATAAGCTCCAGCAGCCCTGTGATCGCGAAAGGGAAAAAACGGATTAGAATATGAATGAATGAATGATTTTGTAAAGTAGGTAATACATATCTTTTAAAGACATATGTGTAATTTTTGTTTAATTTGACTTAATAGGAAATCAGAGAACCAGTAAAGACATTTGTGTAGTGATTTTTTTTTTCACAGAAAGAAGTGTTGTAATAAAGAGAGTGTGCGGACGCCGCCATTGTGGGGCTTGTGTGAGCTGCAAGCAGTGTGGCAGGTTGTACCGCCACTGACCTTTCTGTTGTAACACCCCCCAGTATAAAAGGAAGTGCCACACAAAGAGCTCTATTAACTGAGAAAGCAGATATAATGGGGAAACAAGATGGGCCTATAATAGGGACAGGCAGGACTGTCAGCATGCATAATGTGAGAGTCGTGTTAAAACAACACTGAGCACTGTGTCCTCCCCCTTCTAGCACACACACACAAAAACACACACACACTCAGACTTAGTGACAAGCCTATATTATAAACTCAAGTTATTAGTTCAGACACTGGTCTTCATCTATAAAATATTCTCCAAGCAGCGCACACATTTCTCCTGTGAGGATGGGAATCATTGTTGTGTGTAATTATGAAGACAATGTTTGGAGGGATTATCAAAGAAGTACGGCTGAAGATAAGAAAGCGGCAGATGAAGAGGGTGCATGGACAAGAAGAAAGGGAAGTAGAGAGGAAGAGCGAGCACAAATGAGATGGGGAGAACACAGAGATGAAAATGAAGACAGGAGGGAAAGATTCCCTCTTTTCTGCGTGTTGAGTTATCCTTCCCGGTCCCTTCTGTTGCCTCCTCCATCCCTCCTCCCCTCGTTCCTTCTTTTCGCTGTATTAGCATGATAAAGACACGCTGAAATAGGGCAGCCGGCAGGTCTTTGGACATGGAAACAATGCTATCGCCAGAACAGGCGTCCGTACAGCAGGGGAACAGCTACCAAGGGACTATATACACCAACACACACACTCCTGCAAGCATCCGTGAACACACACACATTACCACAGTGATACCAACCCTCACCAGCAGACAAACATGTAAACACACAAAACTGTGGATTATAGCACCCAGGAGGATTTGAACAACAAGGTAATATAACAACCAAAAGACAGCAGAGTATAGACTGTGAT
This sequence comes from Oryzias sinensis, assembly GCA_037389245.1. Classification (NCBI taxonomy): domain Eukaryota; kingdom Metazoa; phylum Chordata; class Actinopteri; order Beloniformes; family Adrianichthyidae; genus Oryzias; species Oryzias sinensis. The sequence continues at coordinate 20,524,969 of CM074490.1, forward strand.
GTAAACACAGCAAACCTATATGTCAAACCATTTTACTAGTACTTTTGGGATTAAAAATGCTCTTTGTTTGAAGCTTCAACATCTAAAGTCTCTGTTCTTAAAACCTTATAAAACAGAATTGGCAAATTGCCCCCTTTCAGAGAAGAACAACTCCATCCACAGACTTCTTTCTTAACCTTGTGTTGTATTGGTGGCCCAAAAATTTTGCGTTCAGTTAAAAACAAACATCTTTATTTGAATTAACAATTAATATTGCAAAGCAGTGTGACTGTAAAAGATAAAAGTATGTCTTTGTTAAGAGAAAGGAATTTTTAAAAACTGAATGTGGACATATAAAAAAATAAAAGCCTTTTCTACAAAAGTCCATCATTGTCATAGTTGACATTTTCTGTCTGTTAAAAAATATGTTTACCTGAACATGCCTCAAGTTAACTATAAAGCGAGTACAACAAAAACTTATTTTAATAGTCAAGTTTTACTATGGGATTAAAAGAATATTTTTTTCTGCACTTGGGTTAAAGTGAAAAAATATATATTTTTGGTGTTATGTTAAGTGGGAAAATACATAAATTCTAAAATCCGGACAGGACAGTTTGGGTCGGTGGCCCTGAAGTGTGAATCATATCAAGCAAATCACCCAAAACAAAAAAATATTAAAGATCACAACAACAACAAACAAAGCAAAACACATAACTATATTTAAAAAAAAAGCATTACAATCAAAAACATTGCATTCAAAAACAAAGCAAAAAATGTACAGAAACCTAACTGTAAAATAAAATAAAAAACAAAAGTAATTTCCAGAACTCAAAATGAAATGTTAAATAATGAAACAAAATAAGAAACTGGGAGAGGTCGGTTCTATGGGACATCGTTGATTGGATGATGATGTTTGAGTTATGAAGAAGAGGGAAAGGAGAAGGATGTTTTGCCAGTTAAGTAGTTGATTGAGAAACTACCAAATTTTTGCATTGGCTGTGGCCAGAAGCTGAAAGAAATATCTTCTATCAGAAAATACTGCTATGTTCTACAACGTCTGGTTGAAAAGGTTAACAAATGTCATCCAAGTTCTGATTACTAAAATGTTTTTTTTTTTTCAAAATAGTTTTGCTTTTCAATATTCATTTAGATCTTTGTTATGTTTTTGCATTGAGTGATTTGTTAATGTGGTGAAAGAAAAACCTAGACAATTCCAGTCCTATCAACCATATTCAATGTTATCCAACAAACAGTCTGCCCTCTAAATTAACACCAATAGAATGTGGGAATTTACTAAGTGATTTCTTGGAATTCTGAAATGAACAACAATTTTCCATTTCAACGAGGAGGACTTATTTTGGAGGTTCAGAGTTTTGTTTCCAAAATATTAGTCAAGGTGTCTGTACTCCAGTATTCCGGAAATTGACATCGTATACCAATCTGAGTTTGACGAACACAAAATCTTTCAAAATTGGGCAGGTATCACTTCAAATATTGGATTTTTGTTCATCTCGTTCAGACTGTAGAATCTTGGTCATTCACAACAAAACCAGTTCCTTCCAGATCTTGAAGGTCTGGATGCGACATTTGTTAATATTCCACTGATACAGGAAATTGATAGATGACTGCTTTAAAAAAGGGAATTGAGACAAGGTTTTGCTGCAGCCTTTGACAGAGTATTAATGAGCTACACAATCCATGTCTAAAAAACGAAGCTGCATTAATTACTATAACAAAATTACAAAACAAAATGCAATAGCATTTGATATAAAAAAAAATGCAAAAAAAGTGTAATGACCTCACATTGAATCACCTCCATCAACCACTTTAGCACATTGCCACAGCAGGAACATTTTTTACTGTAGGTTAAACCCTAAAAACGATCTTTAGTTTATTTAATCTTGACACCTCTCTCTTGCTTTCTGGTGGTTTCTGTAATCACTGATGTGCACATGCGGTCCCCCACACAGAAAGATTCAAACCCTTTCTTGTGCATTTTCACAGACCTGGAACATTCTGCAGGTCAGACTCAGAGCCACAGGCCCTGTGGGACACCAGGCCACCCCGCTGCAGGAGCTCAATTCACCGCTTGCCTCCTTCGTTATTCTGTAAAAACAACAACAACAAAAAAAACTTGCATGGGTCAAAGCAAGTATACACACACTCAATGTATGCTGCAATGTACCGTATGTAAACATACTGTACACACCAGCACGGATCACATATAGGTCACGAGTCTGTTACAGTCCAACCATAACCCAAATGCACACATGCACAAATACAGACACACACATCTATATGTGGCACATGGTTTCCATAAAAAACTGTACAAAGACTATAAAACTTTGAACACACAAAGGTTTCATTGAGTCAGACTTACCTGTGACTTTTGGTTATAAAAATAATCAAATGTTTCAAATTTTTAAGACTCAGAGTGACTTTATCTCTCAGTTTCAAAATAATAATAAAAAAAAAAACTATGGGTCCTACAGTTCAACATTAGTTGTTATAACCCAAAGCATAAGCACTATTTTAGTACATTTTTCATTATTTTTGACACAATCTAGTCTACGTAAACTTACACTTGTTATAAACCTTGTGTGAATAAACGTTTTCTCCTTGTATGATGACAGTTTAAATGTTTTAATGCACACGTATTAAAGCAGTGTTTTTCAACCACTGTGCCGTGGCACACTACTACAAGGTGCTATGAGAGATGGCCGGGTGCACCGCGGAAAATTACTGAATGTCATGGATCTAAAAATATTTATCGTTACCAGAATATCAGCTCCATGTTAATCAAATTTTGCTCAGGTTTCCCCCTGAGTAGTTTGCCGACAGCTTTGTGGAGCTCTTCAAAATAAATGCACCAGATCTTTGACTGCAGCTCCGCCCACATGCGGACGGGAGCGTCAGGTTTCTAAACACACCTTTGGACAAGCGTCAAGCAGCGACTTTGACGCAGGTTAAAACAAAAGCGGAGGACATGAATATGATGCGCCAAACACGTTTAGTGTGAATGGACAATTGATTTAAATGAAGCGCATAAGGGGTTGGGGGGGCATCTGCGGTGTCAGACGTTTGTGCAGAACCGGGGCTAGTGATCCGGATGGATCATCCTTGCACCTCTTGTAGCTTCCCTCAGGATCCGGTGTCAGACCTTGTAAAAAGTGAATAAAATAATGAAGCTCAGTGACATGAGTCAGTCTGGCATAAGCACCACTGTTTTCACTACAACTCCCATGATGCATTAGTGTCTCTTGCTCTGCTGCTGTTAATTGTCATGAAGCAAACATCTGTTCTAATAATTTGCAAAGCTTCTTGATGAAATCAGGACAACAGTTTAGTTTTCCTTCAAGGTTTGTGTTGGAGAACAAAGGAATTAAAGTCAGAGATTCCAGTTTGGTCCCAGTCTTCATAAAAGAAACAGCTGATTTCTAATAATGTCTGTTTGAAGGACAAATTCAAATTCAGACTTCAAGCACTCTGGAAAAATGTTAAGTTAGGTTTAAATGTAAGTTATGTCAAAATCAAAGAAACAGAATAAAGGTGAAGTGGCCAACAGACACATTTAAACTAAAATAAAACAGGTTAATCACTCAAAAATGAATAAAACATTTCTGTCAAAGTTAGATTTTTGACTGGGACAAAATAGTATTCATAAAACTTTAGGGTGTCCACGTTTTTGAGTTACAATTGAACCTATAAACATAAATATTACGTTGGTCTTTTTCCCCTAATATTTAAAAGGCATGCTGTGATTATATATTTGTTCAAAATTGTTCTTGCACAAACATAAAAAATGTTTAAAAAAAAATTACAGTTTACTTACGCTAAACTGGCGCTTACCTTGCGCCACCATACGGCTCTGAACTTTATGATATTTTTTATTTTGCATCAAGATATTATCATTCTTGTATTATTATTTTTTTCTTCTTTGGACCAATGAGGAACAGCAAGTAATTCAAACTGGGTTACAGAAAGACTGAAGTACCACTGAAAATGCTGTCACTGAGCTCTTGCAGCAGAAGGTAAAGATTGCGGTTTAAAAAAAAAAAGGCTGAATGATCTCATTAATCCAAACATGGAGACATGCTTCCCAATGCTTTTGTAAAAACTCTTCAAGATAAAAAAAAACCTGATCTCTCAACATCATTCTTGTCTTGTAAATGAGATATAGTCAATACTTCCTTGTAGCAATGACGCTAAAAACTTGACAGTGTCTTCTCCGAAGGGCCATGCGAGCGTTTTCTACTGGGCAAGCATTGAGCATCAAATTAAACACATTTTAAAAGAGAGAGCGAACAGAAATTTGTCAAGTGAATCGTGTTCGGCGTGAATGCAGCGGTTTGCTAAGCTTGGTAAAAGGATATCGCTGTTCTCCCAAAAGTGCGATTTATACTCTGAAGCAACTTATTTATGATTTTTCTACTTTATTTTGCATTTTTTGGCTACTGCAACTTGTACTTCTATGGAAACCCCTGTTATTTTTTATGGACACAAGTCTGTTCATACCAGTCAAAACAACTCTAAATGAAACCCCTCTGTGATATTAAACCTTATAGCTGCTGATCACAAACACTACACTGCTTCTGGACAAATTACCAATTTATAAATGAAGAGAGAAAATCTAAATATATTTTAGGTCAAAGCTTTATTTGTTGCTTTTTATTTTAAACCTATGCCCTTTAAAAAAAAACACAAATTATTAAGCTTTTTAAAAAAAGGACAAAGGTTTTGTTTGTTTTTTTTTACACTCCAGTATTTTTTCACAATGTTGAGGTCACGCTATTTGGAGGTGTGTGTTTAAAAGGAAAAAGGAAAAAAGCTATTAAAGCGTGGTAATTGAAGATCCCGAACACCTGTCATATATCATCTATCCTGCAGACCTGCTGTGCACACACAGACACACACACACACACACCCCCACACACACAGACACACATGTGCACACACATCTTACTTTCAGATTATCCATGAAATTTCTTCCTGTGTTCACAAAGACCTTGTAAAGATGTCTCTTGCCTGTTCCACGATGTGATCAACATATACAACAAACACTCTCAATCACACACAAACCATTACAGAGTTGGAGTATATGTGGAGTATATGTCAGAGGGACATTTTCACTGTCATCATTACATGTAAATAGGATTGCAATTGCACAAACATGCAGGCTGAGATAAATTCATTTGGTAAGAAGGGTTTTCTTATCTCTTTTTGACAAAAGGAAGGCTGCAATGGAAAGACACTTCAAGAAAAAAAGCCTTATTTTTAGGCTTATATTTATTAGTACATACACATTCAGCCTTCCAAAAAGCAGCAACAAAATCAACAACTTAAAGTCCCACTCCAATCTTTTTTTTTTAGCAATTTAAAAGTGTTCCCAGTGGTCTTTTAATTATAATTATGCTGTTTTTAACCAACTGTGTTATTTTCTAGGACATCGTTTCTGCAGAGTGGCAGGAGTTTATTAGAAATTCCGCTCTGAGTTGTTGGCACGACTGCTGGCCCAGAGTAAGCCTGTCCCCCTTCCCGTCACTCATCCTTTTACCACGCTCTCCTGCTAGCTTACAGCCCCTCACAACAGTGTTTTTCAACCAGTGGTCAGATGGTCCTGTGCTGCAGGAATGCAGGATTGCAATTAAACTTATAAACATGAATGTAATGTTGGTCTTTTTTCTCTAAAATGTATCAAACATGCTGTGATTATGTATTTGCTCAAAAATTTCTCTTGCACAAACATGAAAAAATATTCAAAAAGATATTACAATTTAGAAGGAATGTCATTTTATTTGGTGTTTACATAAAATTGCATTTCAATAAACTAGAGGGGAAAAAACTACCTGGGCAAATTTTCAACTAATTTAGTAGAAAATTATTATTGAAAACTATTGCAACTTTTAGGAAAAACAGTTGCAACTTCAACGTTTTTTTTTGCCTTAATTGGTTCCAAAAATGCACACGAAATCATGGAGAAACTGTAGATCAATACAGACTACAGAGTTTCTCTCTTTTTTTTTGTTTGGGTGCTTGTGTGTCGCAGGATTTTTGTCAAGGAAAAGGTGAGCCTTGGCTCAAAAAAGGTGGAAAAACACTGCCTTAGACATACAACATAACCGTAGTGGAGCAACAAAAAGGGCGAGCAATATTGAAGCTACCCAGTTTTGAGCCAAATGTCAGAACTGAGCTGAGCAGGAAGCTTGTGGCCGCCCAGCCTATCTTCTACATCACATATAAGTTCTTCTTCTAATGACATTTTTTATCTGCTCTAGATTTACGACGACTTGAATAAAGAAATACTCAGAAATGCAAATTTTCAGCTTAACTTTCTTTATATATGACCATCATCAGAAAGATACTACAAGACTATGTTAAAAACGCCAAAAACATGGTTTTAATCAGAGTGGGTCCTAAATGACTGCCCAAAGAAATCAGACTGACCAACTATCCTTACTGAGAGAACTAAGTAAGAGAAAAACTAAAGGAAAAAACATCACAGTGCTCATTCATATAATTACACTACATCTATGTCCAAGACAACTATGTTTGCTGAGGTTTTGAGGGAAGATCAGCACAGCATTTGTATGTTCTGCAGTAAAACGAACACCGTTTTAAACAAAGCAGATTTAAATGAAGTTTAGTGAGCCACACAGTAATGTCTGTGCATTACTGCAGCACTCAACATTTTTCTCTAATCGGCGCGTCTGAGAAAATATAATTAAAGTTGTCAAGACTGTTTTAAGCATTTAAAGCAGGATGGACTGCAGACATGCAGCACTCCAAACAAATTGGAAGAGGATAAGTGACAGCTACGCTGTTTTTGGGACACAAAACCGCCACAGCTGACTAAAAAACCATGAGTTGGTAAACAACTGATATTAACAGCAACTGATTAGTAAATTAAGGATAATTTTTTCTTTTTCGTTTTTGGAGTTGTATCTTGTTGGTTAACTCCTTCTGCAAAGACATAAAATAAAATAAAATTCATTTGTTGTCTGAGAAAACTCAAAAGCCACAAGTTCACATAAAAGAGGCAAATTATATCATAGTTAATATGTTATAGATTGTATTTTAAGTGTAACTGCACAAATTAAAACTTACGTATACTTTTGTCTCTAGACTTTTTTGACAGCTATAGGAAGGCTTCTTTAGCTTTCTCTATTAATTTACATTCAAATGCAGCAGTTTTTGGCAAACACTCTTTTTTTATTAAGAGACTTGTGAGGAGAAAGAATCCAGGAAGCAAAACTTTTGCATAATCACGCATTTTTTATTACACATGGGCGTTAGGTTAATCTTTAGAGACATAAGGTATTTTATATATTTATATTTTAAATATTATCTCTGACAAACAGTCAAAGTGACATCAGTAAACTTTTTACCAATTTCATAATAGATAAAAATGTGACAGGGTCAAATACAATATTTTAATAGTACATACTTCATTTGGAAATGTAGATTTCTGACTGATATGCAGACATGCAACAAAAAGCTATCCTTCACTTTTAAACTTCTCATTCAGCTTGGTTTCAGGTTTCTCATTCATAAACAAACATATATCTCCTGGAAAGGGAATTGCTGACAACAATTTATTTCACCTTTGAACTTTGGCTTTCTGGTTATGATATAATTTATGGCTGTGCAGAAGATGCATGTGGAGCACAGACACAAACTGGCATAAATCCAGAGAAAATTCAGTTTTTAAAATAAGTAAATTTTGGCGTGCATGGCATTAAAAGAGAGGAAGTGTCAGGAGACAGAAACAGGAATCCAGCGGGTGGTGGCTGAGATGGATTTGCTGCCTAATCCCTGTGAGGAAACAAGCAGTTTTTACCTGGGGACCGATAGATTACTTCTTCCTGGTTGCTGTGTGTTGAAAACATGTGAAGCTGGATTTCCTCATAAAAGGTTTTAAATGATGACGTGATGCAATATTTCAGACGGATCCAAAAACATGACAACTTACAGCAATAAGATTTCCAAACACCTAAATATGAGATTATTTTATACTAAGAGGGACATTTTTCGGCTTTTTTCTGCCAAAAATACAAGGAAAAGAAAATTCTTAAAGAGAAATTTTGAGCTCGTGAGTACAGTGGCCTTGAGGTTCAAATCCCATCAACAGATCACTCAATGCGAAAAATATTACAGATCAAAATGACGATTAAAAAAGCAACATTATATTTTAGAAAAGAAAAAACTAAATTCTAGAAACCCAAATGTTATACCAAAAGTACAAAAAACAATTCCGAAAAACACAAAACAAAATTAAAGAGAGAAATTCCAGAAAACCAAAGTAATTTCTAGAAATCAAAATGAAATGTTAAGAAATGAAGCAAAACAAGAACCCAAAAAAGGTCAATGTTGTGGGACGTCAATGGACATCACTGATTAACCAATTGGATGATAACATTTGTTTACCATTTTTACCTAAAGTCTTTTGGCACGGCAATATCTTTCAACAGACGATATTTCTTTAGGTTTCTGACCACAGCCATGACTAAAGTTTGATGACTGCTTAATCAACTCCTTACTGCAGTTTGGGCCAAACGCCGTTCTGCTTTCATTTTTCTTTAAAACTTTAAAACATTATCATCCAATCAGTCATGTCCCATAATACCTACCTTTTGCCTGTTCCAAACTTAGTTTCATTTTTTAATTTTGCATTTTGATTACATTTGTTTTCAGAACTTTTTTTTTTATATAACTATGGTTTCTGAAAAAAATAAAATCTAAAATGTAATAATTTTTTTAAGTATTTGTTTTGCTTTTTAGTTCCCGTTGGTATTTTCTAATATTTTTTAGCCTTGAATGATTTATTGATTTGTGGCACTTCAGGGGCGCCGCAGGTGAGCCATTTGTTGAACCCAGGTTAAGATATTGAAGAAACTTGTTACATGACTTCTGTTTCCTGCTATTTGTACCCGTTTGGGTAAATGTAAGTCTATGAGTTTTATCAAATGCACAGAGATATATGCCAAGAAACGTCAGTAGTTACAATTTTTAACTGCCATTACTGGAAAAGGGCTTTTGGATTATTTGGTCTACATGACCACTTCAAAAATCTGAAACCTGAAGAAATACCATAATAATCCAATCTTTAATGGACATGTTTACAGCCTTATTTCTAGTTATGCCAGAGCAGTAAGATGAATAAAAAAATAAATCCTCATACACGCTTACAGTTTGGGCTTTGAGGTGGAACTATTGTACTAAACTGAGAACAAAACAATTCTCTGTGACCTCCACTAAACTGCTCTGCCAGGGTAGCTCTGCCTCCCCTCTTCCCCTACTCCTCTGCTTCCTGTCATCCTCGCTGCCAAAGGTCATAGGTCACGAAGTCTTCGGAAGCATCTTGTGTGGTGATGTAAGGGGGTAATGTTTTGCTTTCCCGGTGGGACAGTGAAAAACACACATTGGGTGAGGCACACAAACAGGCAGGACACACAATCTCTGACCTGACAGGCTGGTCAGTCTGCTTGGGGGAACTAATTGTTTCTAGATGAGGCAACTTGAGGAGCGTCTCCGGAAGGGAGGACCAGAGCAAAGAACTGTGTGAGAAAATGAGGGATGGCCATAAATTAAGCTTGTCCAGGATATTTGGTTTCCACATGGGTTTTTTGATGACAAATCCACAGACACTGCATCGCTTTCTTTTTCTGTCTACTTGTGCCTCTTGGAAAAGGCCACACACACTCACACTTCAGTTGAAAATGTATTGTGATGCATTTTCTGAAGTGTCCCGTTGTCCATCTGGTGAAGTTTCAATGATACCCACCTCTAAGAGGCACTCTGCAAAACAAACCACTCAATAATCTGGAGGTAATGGAGATTGTGGGTCAGGCTTTACAACAACATCATTACCGCACACACATGGACACATACACATTTTCTGGGCAGTACTTATTAGTGCCCATGCTAACAGAGTTTGTCCATAAGTGACCTTAATTAAGTGGCTAGCACCATTAGCTGCAGAGCTAAGAGGCTAAGAGCAATAAATCTGCATGTGAATGTGTGTCTTTTTGTGATAATGGCGTTGTTGAGGTGTGTACCAGCATACTAACAACCAGCTGCACGCAACCCAAAATGGATAAATAGGTAGTTGGAGCTGAGTCCTGAAGAGGAGATGGTTTAGATAAGTTACTCATTGTGAAAAAGACAAAAACAAGAGCATGCTTTAAATGCAGGTTAGCCCCATTTACAAGCACAAATGCACCCACATGTGCACTCACCCTTCAGTCCCTTTTTCAAGCCCCATGCAGTTTGCAGGATAATTTTTCATTAGGTATGAAAAAAGGGATCTGAGGTCAAAAGAGAGCTGCTGAAAAATTAATGCCAAACACACAAATTAAATGACAGAAACGAGTGTCATTGAATTATGGTTCATCACAGAGCAGAAAGTCGTTTTATTGTTTATGACAGTTTCAAAAGGTTTTGAGGATATTTTAACAACTTTTCAAAAACCAAATTCATTTTTTTAAATGTCAGTTCTGGTCTAAATGTAAAAAGCTGAGATTTATGTAAATCCTAATTTGCTGCTGGTATGAACGATTCAGGGGTTGACCTCAGGTACTCTATCATTGAAGGTACTGTGTTACAGGCTAATGTAAATTTTATAAAACTACTTTTCCTTTTCATCTGCTGTTGTGTATGCATGGCATTCCCAGGCATACACCATTGGAGCAGGAGGAAGTGGCTGGGGAGAGGGAAGTCTGTGTCTGTGCATCCTTGCTTAGCCCTTGTGCTATCCTAGGTACTTTAACGTTTGGAGTTGGGTCATCTAGACCCACTAGACAGTGCTCTGAACCTTTTTTCTTCAATGATTTGTGATCCTCACTGGTGTCCATGGATTACATGAAATCTTTCCACCTTTATCCACCTTTGTCATGGTAGGGAGAACACGTCAATGTAAGGGTAGGGTCATCTAAGATAGCACAAGGGTTAAACTGCTGCCCCCACGACCCAGATTCCAGATTAGGTTAGAGCTTGCTTTATTTTATGGAATTAAACACACTTTATCATTTTTAACTATTTGCTTTTGCAAAAAACAAAGACTAAAAGGATAAACATTTTTTGTGTTACCTGATTTGGATGACATAAAAAAAGGCATTTTTTATTGATGAGTAAAGCTGATAAGAAAAATCTAAATTATGGTAAACAGCAACTTTTTTTCTACATTAACATAAACAGCTGCTTTTCCATATGAACTGGTTACTCATAATAAAGCATGATTTAATTACTAACTCAATTACTTTTTGATCACAGTTCTCTTTTTTAACAAGATCAATTCATCATAAAACTGGGGCTGAAACAAGAAGTTTCACTTTTTCCTGTCCTGTCTGAGGATTGTGCACTTTAATTTGAATTTTTGTGAAGATTTTCTTAATTCTTGTCTTGTTCCTTTTGTCAAATCTTTAACCTGGTGTTACAGACGGGTTGGTCAATCAGCCCCAGCTATTTTCATTGTTGAAAATTAACCTCACTGTATGTAAGTGTCTGGTTTTCAGTTTTTTGTTGGCAGGTCATCTGCTGCTTCCTCACCTTTTTGTTTCTCCGTGGGTTTTGTCATGTCTAAGTCTATTTATGAAATGTTTAAGTTTCTCTGCCACCAAGCCCAGTCTCCTGCATATTGGGTCCCACACCTCCAGTTCCTTACACTGTCAAAGCACATTCAGCTTTTCAGAACGTTCGCTTTTTAATGATGTAGAAGTCTTCGTCCTACTTGTTGTAATACTTCTGCATTCATGAAACCAAAGATTGCAAAATGCAACTTAACATTTCTGTGCCATGACTTTGCTCATGAGCTTTAAATCTTTTAAAGGGGGACAAAGTGATCAATTCAATAAAAAAAAGTAAGTTCATACCAGAAAAAAGAAACTATTAAATCAGATTGAGTTTTGTTTAATAACTTTGGCAGAATTATTTCTGTAAATCATCCCTCATCAAGCCAATCTTTTTGTGTCCCTTTCACCTCTGGATCTGACTTCTTGTTCACTGTTGTTTTTGCTAATGTTGGTGCAGCTAATGGATTCTCACCCTGCTCACTCGTAAAGCTGCTAAAAGGGGGTCATGCAGCCATAAGTCACTGCCTTCCCTTTGATGTGACTCTGACATCCTGGGAGGAAGAGGAAACAGAGGAGGAAGAAGATTCTTCATGGGTAAGCTGTAGCACAAACACACACACTAACCCACACACACATTAGCCTAAATTTAAAACCATACACATAATTATTGAGATTAGTATCACTGCGAAAGAATCAATTACATCATAACCATCTAACTTGTTTATTTATAATGAATCAAGAACTGCGTGAGTAAGAGGTGTCAAAGATGTCTCAAGGGTTAGAAGTTCACATCCACGTTTCCTATTTTTGTTTTTCATGCTCTTTATCAAACACAGCAGTGGAAAGAATCATTGAGTGGACCATGAACTCCTCTGTACCTCTGAGACTTCTGCAAGCAAATGTTTCTCATGCAAAAGAAAAGTGACCTGAAGTACAGCAACAACTTAACTCAGCTGGAGAAAGAAATGCTTTTGACATGAGATTTTAACCAAGTCAAATTGTGGAGTTTCCACAAGAATAGGCTAAGAGATCTTAAATAACTGAAGCTAGGTCTGGAAAATGTTTGCAGCCATTTCTGTGAAAAAGTGAGACTAAAGCTGCGTTGACACCAAACGCGATTTATGCAGTGGAGGCATCCAGCTTTGATGTTAAGTCAATGTACAGAAGCGATCTGAGGTCCTTCTGTGTGATTTGAGCATCAGGCAAGAAGCATCAGTCTGGCAGCAGTGCAAGTTGGCATTCGCGACACAGCCTGAGTTAAAAAATCTGAATTTTTGCAAGCACGACATGTCACGTCAACCAAACAGAGATTTCACTTCGGGCGTGTGATGTGTTCAAAGTCACAAACAGCAGGTCTTCAAATCCAACATGACGATTTGATCGTTGATCAAATCCTGATTTGATTGAACGACGAGAACACTGATCATTCTTGTCCTGAACCTTATGATATTTTTATTTTTACCAAGACAATAATTGAAAGTTCCTCTAATTTTATTCTTCTTTTTACAGTTTAATGCGGGACAGCAAGTCCTCAAAGTGGATCACAGAGATACAGAAGTACAGTTGAAATTGGCTCATTCAGATGCAGCTCCTGCTGTAGATGGTGAACCTCTTCGTACTGGGAGAGTCTCTGAATGATCTCCAGAACCCAGACATGGAGACGTGTTTACCAATGCTTTTATAGAGCTCTTCAAAATAAACAAATGTAAATGGGATATACACAGACACCATTCCATGTAGTGAAGAGGCTAAAAACATTTGACTGTAGCTCCTCCCACACGCGTCTGGGGCGTCAAGCTTACGAACACACTTTTGGACAAGCAGCGAATTCGCCGCTCAAATGGTGCAAACATTTGCACCATTTGTATCTCATCTTTCTTCATCTGCTTTAAAGAAATGTAATACTAGCATTTATTGGCAAAGTCAATGTACAAAAAATAAGAGCCTTGTGTTGCTTTGAAAAGGACAGGTTTATAAGCACAAACTCTTGAAACACACACATGCACACAGGCCCAAGCATCCACTAAGTGGGGCAGATTACATTCTCCCTAGGACTTGACGGACATTAAAGTTTAAATGTGTTCAATTTGGGCAGTCCCAATATTAGAGTGGAGTATCATTACCCACCTTATTGGATGAGCCTGAGCAGAATAGATTTCAACTGATGAGATGAAGAGGCCTCCGGCACACACACTTACACAGACACACACACACGCACACTTATTCATACTTTACCTCATCATCTTTTGCAGTCATACAGCCATGTTGCCAAATGAACAAAGACCTGTGTGCCGTGTTCCTCTACTTGATTTGGGAAATTCTTCTTTTTTTTTCACTGCTAAAACATTTCTGTGTCAAATGCAATCATGGTTCTTGTGCATAAACATGTCTTGCAGGAAGAAAGAAAATGCTCCAGACCAGAGAAAAGTGTTCTGAAAATGTATAACTTCAATAGATATCTTAATCTGAAGATATATTTACAGAGAACTTCCTAACAGAATTCATTTTGTTTGTAATGTTTACTGGAAAAAAAAAGTGGTTCAAAAAACAAGTCAAATTTACGACGGAGTATTAGGGCCACCAAAAAAAAAAAAAAGTAAAATTACGAGTTTTTATCTCCTAAATTTAGTAGATAAAAACTCGTAAATTTATGAGAAAAAACTCATAAATTTAAAAGATTTTAAGTCGTAAATTTATGAGAAAAAAAACTTACGATATTAAGTGGAAGTGAGCATGCAGAGCAGCAGGTGAACGCCGCGCAGCAGCAGAGCAAACCGACTAAACTCAGTTGAACAGGTGATCTGAATGAGCTTGAACGTTCCAAATATCTGGAAGCTCATTTGTTTGATTTACAATTTATTAAAGTTTTATTTATTGATGGTTGGTTTGCAGGATCCCTGCAGCCCGATGAAGCCATCTGTGTCCCTGCAGCTTTCCACTTCAATCCTTTCTTCCTCCACCAAAAACAAGATCTATACGTTTGTGTGACGCTTCCGTCTGAGTAAGGGGAGGATCACGTTTTTGGCATTTTTAACGTTCTAATGCTAATATAATAGGCTATTTTCATTCATCTTTGTTGTTTAATGATATAACAGGACGTTTACTTCCGCATTGGTGTTCTGATCTGATGACAGGTTCATGACGTAATGTGACAGATGAATTTAAGGGTTTGTGAATGAAAAGGAGAATAAAAGCTGCAGCGATCCTCAGCACCAAAACATGTCTCTGAGCTCCTTATTTTACATATGTAACTCCGCTTTACTGACACTGAACCCCGGAAAGCCGCCTCTACTGACAATAATCTGATTTAGAGTCGCCAAAGATTCAGAATCTCTTTGTTTTAAACCTATAATAATCCGGAAATAAAGCTTCACAAAAGGCTCCACATCTTTCATCTTCAAGCGATGCTCCGATAAACGGACAACTTCGGTGTTTTCTCCTTGTTAATCTATGAGTTTTTTTCTCGTAAATTTATGAGATAAAATGTCGTAATTTTACTTTATTTTTTTTTGGTGGCCCTACTTTTTTTTTTTTTTTGGTGGCCCTAAAACTCCGTCGTACAAACTAACTAAAATTAATTATATTAAAGATTTTATTAGTTGTTTACAATAAAACGTCTGATACCAAAACTGTGTTTTGTCCAAGGTTTTTCTGTTTGCCTCTGTTGAGGACACATTCACTCTGGCAAGTTTGACTCAAAGTTCATTTATACAGAGTCGCCTTCATTTGTTTGGCAAGTTTGAACGCTCCCCTGATCTCTGTTGTGGGCATAGTATTGTATATACTCTCAAAGATGATTCGTTTGGAATACAGACTGTTATGGTTAACTCGAGCTTTAGTCTCATGCACCTTTACGTGGGTTGACCCGAACAGGTGCCGCAGCTTTTTGTTACGACCTGTCGCTTGCAGCATGCCATTAAATGAACATTGTCGTTCCACGGCCTATGACCATGGTATTTCTTGCGGGCCACCTGGTACAGGTTTGCCCATTTTTGACCCCAGACAGCCTGTACCTAGCCATCCAGCTAAGGCTTTAAGTGAGAATGCAAACAGACATTTCATAGACTACAAAACAAAAATGAACCAAGAGGAGTAAAAAAAAAGTAAAATCTGGGTGAGCAAATAACAGCCTTTTGCTCGAATCCTAACAAATGAGAATCACAAAAAACTTTGTAAATATCTAGTGGATTTAGTGAGGAGCCAGGGCCACTTATTAATAAAGGATAGTTAGAGGGCATAACAGAACCAGTCGCTTTTCTTCTTTGTGCTTCTGTTTATTTCTTGGTCAGAGCGCATTTACTGCCCCGGAGTGGACAGTGGGCAACACTGCAGGTTTTTCAGGCCATTTTGTTTGCTTCCTGCTTTGGTTATCTGCAGAGTTTTTTGTGTGAAAGCAAATCAAACCAAATAAAGGTTTCAAAACGTGTTAAAAATGCCCGCTTACAAGGATTTTCTTAGGGTGACCCATCTACAAGAAAAAGGACTCCAATCACTTTTTTTGAAAAAGCATATTTCTCTTGTTTCAAATAATCCTGTCCTTTCATGCTGCCATCCTATAATTACAGAAAAATGTTTTAATTTATAGGTTCTTAGCTTGTAGCCTCACAATACTTTTATTTTCTTCTGCATAAATGTGACAGGTTCATGCCAAACAGTAATGTGGTCTTTATAGTGGGAGTCTAAGTTACACGCAGAGATCACACAGAGTGACAGATCAGAAAGGACTGGATAATACATGGAGGATGACTTCACCAGAATGGAAAAATGAACTGTTCCCAGACATCTCTTTCACTTTTTATCCACTTAGGGTGGCAATGAAACAGTGGCTTTGTCCTCCTCTCACCTCCACCACCTCCTCCACTGTCTTACGCTCCACCTTTTAAAATAATATCTCCTTCATTCTCCATTTCCAGCCTTCCTCCATATCCCCCCCACACCAAACTATTATCTTTTGGTCTCCTGTATTCCCTCCTCCCTGCCTCCTCTTCATCCTCTGTCTTACTTCCTTCTTTCATTTGTTCTCCGCTCTTTCATTCCCTCTCCTCACTTTGAGCGAAATAGATTTTCAATTACGTGCTGAGTGCCTGGAAGCTTCTATATTTCTCAACCTGACCCCAATACAGCTGAAGTGACACCCCACCAACTAGAAACACCCACACACACAAACGCATACACACTGCAACAAAATGGACACACTTCTGATACACTTCCGCCTCCACTTACAGCCTAATGGAGTGGTGGAGAGGCTGGAGGATGTTGTCAGAGTCCCAGACATACCCAGAAAAACTGCCTGAGACACAAAACTCTTTGTGACAGACACAGAAATACAATTTTTCAAAAGTCATTATGGATAATTTAGAGGTTTAGAGGTTTTCTTTGCTTGCAACAAACACTGTCAGCTTACTTCCATATGTAACAAAAGTATGATGTGGGAATAAGTGGCTTTGTTGTTTGGTTTTACATTCACTTTAGGCAAAAGACAAACCTATATATTTTGCAGCCATGTGTTACAGGACCCGTTCTTCTTTCGTCTGAGTGACACATCCATGTTTTACGTGTTATTTTTAGAGCACCTTTCTACAAAAAAAAAAAAACAACTCATTCAGTTTTATTTTGTAAAACTAATGAAATGCAGCACAGCAACTGTTTGCCTCTAAGCATGCATGCAGTGTTCTCAAAGAGGAAATAGTTGCAACTAAAGCTGCAAAAAACACTTAAAGCAAAGCCTTCCTGTTTGTCCAGAAATTTTCCTATACCCAAAAAGTTCTGTTTTGTCCAGTGAAAAAAATGTTAACTTAAACTTCCCAATAGCAATTTAAATGAAATAAGATAACCTGATGTGTGAGAGGTTTGATGCCTGAACTAAACAAAAAGCCAACTTGGAGCTCTTTACAATGTATTTGAGATTTTTGACCAAATGCAAACTTTGTTGTTCACATAATGAGAATTGGGTTTATTACAATTACAGGTTACCTGTGGTCAGAAAAGCAATTAAGATTTTACTTTTTTAGGGAAATGCTTTCTTTTTAAACCCTAATTACTTCCATTTAAATAAAAGTTATCGTGATTTGTCAAAGTGTACTCAATGTGTGCTCTACCAGTTGCACTAAATAAAACACAACTGCCTTTTCCTACAGTTCTTAAAGTCGCACTCCAATCATCTTTTGATATATTGTCAAAGTGTTCCCAGTGGCCTTTTAATTGGGATTATGCCATTTTTAACCAGAATCTAAAAAGCTGTGTTGTTTTCAAGGACATAGTTCCTGCAGAGCACCATTAGTTCATTAGAAATGCTTCTGAGTTGTGGGGCCAGTGTTGTGGAGCAACCCCGTCCCACCTTCCCCTCCCCATTGCTGAGAGCTCGGAGCTAGGAGCTTGTGGCCGCCCAGCACATTTTCTACATCATAAATATACTCTTTTTGAAACTGCATTTTTTGGCTACTCTGGATTCATCATGATTTGATTTAAGAAAAACTCAGAAATGCAATTTTGAGCCTAATTTACTTCATATGTGTCCTCCATAATCAGAAAAATGCTACAAGAACATGCTAAAAACACCCAAAACACCATTTTACTCTGAAACATATACACTTTAAACATCTGATAAATGTGAGCAAAGACCACAAACAACTGCAAATTCAGAACTGTGGAGTCTCTTAATTATTGAACCTGCTTTTTTCAGTGATAGCTATTAGAGAAAGATTTTGTCCATGCAAACATTCTCGAACTTGAAATATAGTTTACTTTACAAAATTTTGCCACAAACTTTTTGGTTTATGAATCCATCAGATATCCTCACGTGATGATTAAAAATTAGAGAAAAAGGCAAACGTTTGGAAAGGTTTCATAAATGTCCAGAGACAAACATATAATAGTGACCCAAATACTGAATCCTTTGTTCAGGTGATTAATATGAAGAGCAAAGGAGGCTGCATCTCCTAGATTTTTTGGATGACTAATTTGAGAAAAAGTAAAACAAATGAACGTATGAAAAAGAAAATCTGTTTTTCTGTTATTAAATGATTAATCATTGGCAGGCCTCTCCTGTGAATGTCTATTACAAGACTCCACTTTAAACATTTTTGCATCACACAATTGAAGCTCGGCACGCACAGAGACACGCGTGCCGATTTCATTAAGCAGTTTGCGCCTCTTAACGCAACCTCTCCTGGGTGTTAGTGAACGATTTTCCGTATTAAACAGAGGCAAAGGTCAGAGGTCAACAACTTAATGCCTTATCTCTGATGCACCACGGCCAACCTTATTACTCAGGGCTTAGAGACTAAATACAAGTGCACACACGCAGATGCAGGCATGAATGCATATATTTTTAGTGCAACACACAAAAAAACACGGGAGGTGGGATGTTTGCCTGAGGGCATGTTCAGCGTGTGGAGCAGCACACGCCAGCCACAGACATTAAAAGCACACACCAACAGCCTATTCTTTCCTTTTGGCTATGTTAACGCAGTAAGGAAGGCGGCTACTTCATGCTCCACATCATGAAAATCTGCAGTTCCAGGCGCTCTATTACAGCAGTTTGTGCCTTTAGCAGAGCTCCGACATGACCTTTACAACCAAAATAAGAAACAATGCTAAAATTGGCATTCATCTATTAATTTCTTGAAAAACATCAATGTTTTAGGGGGAGAAAAAAACAAAAAAAATGAAACTTGAAGTTGGAATAAAAGCAAAGCTCCTATGATGTTTTAAAGGTCAAATGCTGAGATAATCCTTTTTATGTTTTACATATTTACCCTATTCAGTCCCATTTTTTAAGGTCACAGGTGTAAAAACAAAATTATGGTTTTAGATATTTGAAGGTAAATCTGATTAAAATATTAGCGAAGACTAACAATGTGATTTTCTAAAGTCTCCAGACTGTAAATCATGACAAACACACATGGAAACCAAAAATGTTCTAATGTTTTTTTATCGAAGAGTGCAAATTAAGTCCAGCTGCACAAAATGCATGTGTGTCTGTGTGTGCGTAAGTAGGCGTGGTGCTGCTTTGTTAAGGCCTGAATGAGTTGTTGATGGGTACAGCAGCTTGGGTCTCTCAGGGGATGAAGGGCGAGAAGAGGAGGAGGAGGAGGCAATATGGGTAAGTTGATAATTGCAGGGGAACTTGGACTCAGTCTGTCAATGTGAAACCCCCTCACCCTGCCCAAATGCAACACACACACACAAACACACCAGCTCTCCCTTTGAAGGGGAGGTCCCTTGATTAGGCCACTTAAACAGAGCACTCACCCCCTCTTTTTGTCTGTCTGCCTCCGTGCATCTGTCACCCACAACTCACCCTCTTCTGACTTCCTCTCCGTCCACGATCATCCCTTTTGCAGTTTCTCCTTTTTCCACCTCTTAACTTGCTCTCATCCTTTTAGATTTGTGTGTGAGTGTGTGTTGATTTGTGCAAATATGTGTGTTGTGGACCGGGGTGGGCCTCCTGTCAGGTCTCAGCTGCCATTGTGTGTGAGGGTGAATTACATGCTGTAGCACAGTGTTGACAGGAGCAGCTGGACATCAGTGGGCTCAGCTCTCTGCGTGCACACGTGCATCCATACATGTGTGTGTGCATGTCTGCACAGCACTATCCAACACAGAGCTGACACCTTCTGGTCAGGAAGAGCATCAACAGCCAGCAGTTAGGAGGTTTTAGCGTGCTGTTTATTTTGAAAGAGTTCAAGACACTTTTCCCTCAAAAGTCCTAAAAACAACAATATATTACATTTTTTGGCATGTAGGACAAACCAAATCTCTGAGCACCCTTAAGACATTTCATTAAAATATATTTTTTTCAAAAATTAAGCAGAGTACAAATTACATTTGATCCAAGAGCAGTTTGTGATTAAGGCAGCACTTCCTGGTAACAGACAGTTACTAAAGCTTAATGTAACTGCCTTGAAGTCTAACCTACCTGAAAGTTGCAAAAGTCTCTAAGAATCTGCCACAGCTGATTCACAGACAAACACAAAGAATTAGTCCAAAAGATTTCTCAAAAATGTGCTTTTCACTGCTGAATTTAGCTGATGAATTCGATTGTAACCTTAGATATGAACAAAATGGGTTATCATAGCTGCAAACCGTGGAGAAATGTAAAGAATCAAGGAGGTGCTGGGAGAAGAGGAGAAGAGGAATGGAGTAATGAGTGTGGAGAAGCATCCTGGTCTCTGCTGGTCATGAGGCTAGAGACAGAGTTCGCTGCAGTCTCACACACTTGCTCTGTAATGACTTGCCTGGAGGCACAAATGATTTCCTCCACCAGTGTTACAGTGCTGGAGTCACCGACAATTCCAGAGACAGGTTTCAAAGAGGCCGGGATGGTGGGACAGAGGTTGAAAAATAAGAAATAGAAGGAATAAGATGTAATCTGACAAATTTTGCTAAAGAAATCTTTTCTCTTTTGCATGATTTGATGACAGATCTGTCTTCTTGCAGCTCTGCTCCATTAGAATGTAGTTTTCAGGTCGTTTGCCCCACTGGGACAGCTCTGTCTAACTGCAGTCATGTGCCACAATTTTCCATCCACTAACCTTAAAAATAGCACCTGACTTCACCATTCTTCTTCCCCCACTACCTTTGGTTTCAACCCCATTCTGGTCTTTGTGCTCAAGGACATCACTGCTGGAGCAAGAGGGGGGGAAAGCATAGATAGCTCTGTACAATAACTTTCTCAAAGAAGTGAATCAACACTCGTACTGTGAGAAGAACGAACCTAGAAGGGGCACACTCATCCTAATCAGAATCTATTTTTTTTTCTGATGACAAATACATCTTATTAAAATTGTAGTGTCTAATCCTGTCAGCAGAGCCGAAGTCACAAACAAAAGTCTGCCTGTTTTCGCTTGTTTCTTCAAACAGCCTGAGAACAACTTTGAGAAACTCCAGTCAAAAACTCAACTCTTGTGTTTTATCCATATATTTATTTGCTGTTGGGAAACATTTCGGGTTTTTAATCTTGTAGTTTGGTAAAAGTTGTAATGAGCGTTTCCAGTGTTTTAAAGGAGTTTGAATGTCTCCAGTAGAAACTTTTAAAAACTGTAAGGAAGGGGAGTCGAGAATCAAAGGAGTTTATCTAAAAGAGCACATTTTGAACGATCCCTGTTTATTCGCTCCAGGTTAAGGCATTGAAAAACATTTTATTATTATTTAGTGAGTTATTTAATGAGATTTGAGTTGAGGAAATATAACTTTTTTAATAAAATAGTCCAGAAAAGTCCTTCATTTTCAGAAAAAAACTCTAACAACTTGAAAGAGACAAAATACAGAAATTAATAAAAGTGTTGATAATTTCACAGTCTCAGACTAATCTCGTAGGGCTTCCCAATATGACCAACATTTTTCACACCAAATTCAATTTCTGATTTTAATTGGGGGAGGGAGGTTTCCCTCCCTCTACATTCTCAAACAAAAATTAAAAATGACAGAATATATTTAACTAAAACTCATTTTTTAAAACATCTCCTTTGGGAGTTGACCTGCATCAAAAGTGCAACTAAATGAAAGCTGTAAAAATAATGGTAAAACAATGTTTTGTGAACTAACTTGAGTATCTCAATGTAAGCAGCACTTCTCCCACTCAAGAAACTTGCAATCCTGTTCCACAAATCTGTTGTACTTCAAGTTTTGGTGGCAACAGCCTTCAAACTGATTTTGCGATGTGCAGTTTGTTGCTCCAGGTCTGAAGTCACTTCCATGTATTTGAAAAAGAAAACACAAAACTGTTTAATCAATAGGAATAAGCTCCTCTTTATAGTTGCCTCTTGGACCTTTGCACGTTGTGAGAGACGGATGGGTTGACCTTAGTCCGACCAGTGGAAGCCCAGGAGAGGAGGGTCCTAGGAATAATAATAATCCAGATTTTTCCAAGATAAAATGTTTTTTAAAGTCTTCTCAAACAGTAAATCCAAATTAACTATAAAATTGATTTATCGCCAAAATGTTTAGTAAGGTCTGAAGTAAACACAACTTCTCCGTATTTGTCTGCACATTTGTTTTGGAAAGTGTCCGTAGCTGCAGCTTATGATTTGGCAGGTGGGTGTGGTGGTGGGGAGCGTGGCACACTGAAAGGGAGGGGTTTGGTACATGTGTGGGGGGCATGCAGAGAGAGAGAAAGAGGGAACATATACATCACTTCATCCTTAATTAGCTGTCATCAGTTTCTCTCCTCAGAGGAACCCGACACTAATAATTAACGATCAAACTCTAAAGCAGAGTCACTCTCGCCGCCCCGCCCCTCCTCCCGTCTCCCCCTGCTTCCATGTCAGCAGAGTAAGAGCTCACAAAGATAAGTTAATGAAATCTGACTACACAAAGAGAAGTGTTAGTTTCACTGTAACACAACAAGGGATCATGTAGATTTAATAAATGACTCCGTGAAAAGCACCAGCAATGAGCTAAAAGGCATTTCTCCTCCGTCAGGTTGCCAAGGCAACCTGCACTCCCTGCCCTCCAGATTATTACTGCTTGTCTGGTATAAAACGAGCCACGAGTTTTTCTTTCCTTTATTAGTCCGGTATGCAGCAAACGAATCTAGGATTACTGTCCCCCTGCATCGTCTTGACAATGTGTGGAGGATCCATTTTTATACGACGTTAGATGCCAGCGAAGGCGCAAAGATGTTTCACCAAAGCCTGTGCGTCTGTGAAGACAAGAGAAGCTAATTAGAGGAGAACACAGTGTAAGTGGGCATATGTGCGCTGGGGATGCAGTCAGCCAACACACGACAGGAAAGCACTGCAGGGGGATGCAGGAAGGCAGGCGACTGACCCGTTCCAGAGCCAATATAAGGCAGCCATGGAGGCATGTTATGGTCTCAGCGCCTCAAGCCCCTGGCACGCTGTCCTGAAGCCCCGCTTGTAGAGACAAGGGAGGGGTGGAAGCTGCAGGCTTTCCAGAGCGCACCACAACCTGTCCTCTCTCCAAGACCCGAGCCTTCCAGAGATGTGTGTTTTTTGTGTCTCCTCCTCGTTAAGCTGCTCTTAAGTGCTTTAATTGGATTATCCTTCATAAGTAAACAAACAAGTACAGCAGCAAAATAATAAGCAAACGAATAAATGTGTCAAGAAGCTCTTTCCCCTCCCTTTCGCTGTTTTCCTCTATCAGCACTCACAGTTCTGCCCCCTTTTTACTAAATCCTTCGCTCATTTAGCTCCTCTCATGAGTAATTGTCCTGATTAAGAAGTGTGAGTGTGAACGAGTAACAGCGAAATGAGACAGGAAGTCTTAAGTGGTCTCTTTGAAGTCTGTGACGAGCTCATGATTAGTCCTGTGATTTACTGACAGAAGAAAGAAAAGGAGGCTGGAAGACCAAGAGCTGGTAGAAAGCAAAAACAAACAAATGGTGGGTTCGGAAATGACATCTGTGAATATTATTACCACATTAATCTGCAATGATGACACAGAGGCTTATGCCGTCTACTTCTGTTCAGGGGCCGGGAGATGACGGGGGCATGACGTGTTTGAATCGGAGGGGAGGAAAAGGCAGGACAGAGTGAAAGAAATAGGAGAAAAGGGAAAAGCATGGAGAAAAGGAAACAAGGTGAGTAAAGGAAGATCTGCCAAAAGAAGAAGTGAAAAAGGAAGGAAAATGAAAGGACAAACAAGCAGAAATTGAGGAAGATGGCTAAAGACGAATCAAAAAATAAAACTTAAAACATTACAAGGGAGACTTAAAGCTGCTGGGGAAAAAAACGAAATCATTCCCCAAAAGAGCAAAGAACACAGGAGTGATGAAAGAAAAAAGAGGGACAGGAGGAAAGAAATAAAGTGAGTGATGGAGGAAAAATGAGGAGCCATGTCCAACAAAGGGAGAAAAAAAAACTTTATTCATCTAATTCCAATTTATGGTGCAATAAAAAAAGCCATTTCCCCAAAAATCTATACAGTAAAAATCAGAGTAAAATCATTTCATCACTTTCGCTGCTTTAATTGCAGCCATATGCAATTTTAAAGGCTATTCTAACCTGTAATGGTTCCCAGAAGGAACATGGGGTTAATTGCTGCAGCTGGTGATGAAACTCTTCAGCCCCGATAAAGTGAGGTTTCTCTTCCCGTCCATCACTTTTCTCTTCCTCGGTCACCTGGGAAAAGCTGAGAGACCCACACAGTGGATCCTAATGGTGTATTGCAACTTGAAACACTCTTTGTTTTCTCACAGAAACAGATTGCTTTGTCATTTCACCAATATGCTACCATCAGTGTGTGGAGTGAGTCTCATTCCCATTGAGAAACGTCTTCAGCATTATACCGAGCTTTCAAGCTGCAGATCTGACAAACATCACACCCCACCTGCTTCACAGTATGCTGCAGACTCCACAGCTGTTCCAGATGTTGGGAAAGAAAGACATGAAGAAAATAGACTTAACCGAAAACTGAACATGCTGCAAATAGGCCTAACAAGCCCACGACACCCACAAAAACCTGAGAAAGATTGGGGAGAATACTGAACCACATTCACATCTGTATTTCAAACAATTTTACATTTTACAGCTGCTATGCCATGAATTCCACTTTTACAAGCTTAAATTTCATTACGTTTTAAATTCAAATGTAATGATTTTACTATTTGTTTAGAGCATTGCTGGAGGATTACTGCCGCCGGCTCCGTTAACCCAGCAACACCGGACATGTTGCCGACAACACCTATCAAACACACGCTAGGTGACATACCGTCGATTTGGACCATTCACGCAATCAACAGCTAATTCTGAAACAGAGAAAAGCGGGTTATGTGTTGCATAGGCACTTTCTCCTTAACAGAATCTGCTGGGTTTTTTAGCATTTAAGTACTTCACTACTGTACAGTGCTGCACGTCTGCGCAAAACTGCTTTTTTTCCGCTCCAGAATCCGCTGGAGTTACATTAATTGCATAAATGGTTTCAGAGTTACGGTAGTTAGAAGAATGTCAACTTAAGCTTCATGTTAAAAGGTTAATATAGGACAAAGGTAGCTTTTTTTTTTTAAATTGTAGTCTTCAAAAAACCGCGACTCTTTAAGGCCAAGAAGTGGGTGTGAAAATGATTGATTTAACAGCAAATTTGCATTTTTAATTACTGTTATTTATTTTGTGATAAAAAAAAAGATCACGCAAAGGTTTCAGGTTCGCATTCTCCTCTTGTGACGTGTCCACTTATTTTGTCTGCATGGTAAGAATTGCTAACACCTTTTATTAAGCAAAGTATTGCTAGCAAGGCCGTTTGGCATTGTCTTCACAGTTTCTGAAAAAGAAATTCCAAAGCACTTTGAACAAAACAGACTACATCTAAAATTAATAATAATGCAATTTATTTAGAATGCGCTTTATATTTTTAGGAAAAATCTAGAAGCGCTACAATGTAAAACAGGAATAACAATAGTTTACAAATAAGAGCAAACAAAAACAATCAACAACAACAAAAGTACTAAAAAGCATTACAGTAAACCCTTGTTTTTCGCGGGGGTTACGTTCCAAAAAGACCCCGTGATGGGCAAAATCCGTGAAGTAGAAACCTTTATTTTTTTTATTATTATTATACAATTAAATACTATTTTATATATTGAAAAGAAAGAACAAACCATTTTACAGGCTTAAGGATTTGTTTCTCAAGTACAATTACTTGAGAAACGTTTTTTTTTCAGCAAATAACTTCTGTACTTTACTGTCATATAATAATTTTAATCATTAATGTGAACAGAAGGCTTCAAATCGCGGAGATTAGCACCGCCCACCGCGATCCGAGTTATTGGATTATTTTAAATGATTATGAGAAAAATACAAAGTACAAACGGACAAATAGTGACTCAGGTGTATTTCACTGCTCTTCAGACTGAGCCGCTGCATCCTGACTCCACTCTGCAGTGTTTTCTTCTTTTGAAGCCCGCGGTGCAGCTGCGTTTGTTCGGGAGACGAACATAGTGATAGACAGTTGAAGTCGCTCTTTTTCTATGGGTTTTAGAGAAACTCGAAATTGCAAGAGTTTGCACTTATATGTTGTAAATTTGGCAAGCTGATTTACGTATGTGTACATATTAAACTGCAACATTATTGGCACACAGGTAGAGAAGAAGCGGAGTGACTTTTTAGCCAATCAGAATGCAGAACACAATTCACAATGCAAATCCGTGAAGTAGCGAAACCGTGAAAAGTAAACCGTGTTATAGCGAGGGATCACTGTATTAAAAAGGAATGTCAGCCTTTTTTAAAGGTGTCAAGGCTTTGTGGAGAAATTGGACATTTTCGCATCTCTGTTACTTACAGTTACTCTGTAACTTGAAAAAGGATTTCAATTTTTCTTTACCTATAAATGGATCTAATTGAAATGTAATGTGTAACTCAAGTTCAATCTCAAAGCAATCAGAGTAGTTTGACAAGACAAGTGTTGTGGTCTATTGAAAGGATATCAACCACTTGAGCTGCAGTGCTGGGAGTAAAAAAACTCATCTGATCTGTCATATCACAAAATGTAACTTTGAGCTTCAGTTTTAAAGTTTATCGGCATTTAAAACTACATTTAACATTTAGATTTACATATAAACATATACATGGATATTACATTGATGATTTGTAATTGTATTTATGTTTAAGATTTGAATTTTGCACACAGATAAACATACTATACATTAATCATTATGTTTGACATTTAGATTTAACATTTAAATGTGAAGATAATTCACATTTAAAATGCAGATTTAGATGATGAACATGATACACATTTAGACATAATATTTCACTATTACAATTACATTTAGTATTCAGATCAGGAGTTGGCAACACGAGGCTCTGTAGCCACACGTGGTTCTTTGGCTTTGAAAAAAATGCTAGGCTTTGTTATTTATATTTTGTCATTTAAGTTTTTTTGGTTTTTTGTTTTTGTTTTTGGGATAAGTTATGCTGTAAAAGTATAACCTCTTTTTTTAACCACCCCAGACATTGTACTAAATTGTGTGCTTTATCAATCTCAAAAAGCAAACATATCAAAATGTCAGAACTGTTTATTGTTAGAATCAGTTTAAAGCACACGCTCTTATCTTCTGCTGCACAACAGTAGGTTTTTGTTTAGAAGCAAAGTTCTCAAGTTGCATTATTATGATAACTGCAAGTAAATCTGCTGCATCTGGAGGATCTTTTTGACACAGTGTTTTTTATTTTGAAGGGAACTTATATGTGCTCCTGTCAGAATAAAATAAATCTAAATTATTATACTGTATACTGAAAAATATAACACTTCTAATTCAACCACAATGTATTGTAAATATTTAAAGGCTACATTTTATAAATGAATGGCCTAATGGCCACAAAAACACAGAGTGATTCTCTAAATAGTGAACAGCTCTCACTGTGTTTTAGTCAGTAAGAAACCCAAATGACTTTTAGCGTCAGAGGTTGCAGACGACTGATCTAGGTTTATCATTTAAATATACATTTAGATTCAATATTCATGTTTACATTAGATTTTCCACTTTGATTTTGAATTTAACAATGATATTTCAGGATTTACATGTGTTTAGTGTTAATGAACAACATTTATATTTACATTTCTGTTACAGATTGAAAGTGACGGTGGGGTGTTAGTTTTGATGCTAAACATGCCTGTCACACATCTTTTTGTATGAGAAGTACAATAATTGACAAAGATTTTGCGTGAAAAAACACGTTTTAAATGTATAACACAAACAATATGCTAGAATCTGTGAGAACAAACACTTGATATGCACTCTCTCCTTTAAAAGAAGACGAATCATAATTGGCTCACCTAATTTTTACAAAAAACTCTAAATGATAGGAAAAAAAAGTAAAACAGCAGTTTAAACTAAGCGTTTTTGTAAAGTTTAGGGTGTGTGACATCTAGAACATTGATGCTAAAGGCAAACAACCATGCTTTCTTCCCTGTAATGCAGATACAAGTTTTGGGGCTCCTCAAACAGCTGCTCTTGCGGACATGACTGGATCAGCAATGTTAGCACACTTAAACATATTTTCTCATTTGTACAAGCTATAAAGGGAATTTTGTAAATGTAAGAACATTTAAGGTTGCAGACCAATGTTTGTCACAGCTTAGCCCGAACACTTACTTCTTTGTTGTCTACCCTAAACTCTACTTTAGAGTTTTCCAGATTTTTTCATATTTTTTTTTTGTTTTACTTTTTTATTTGGTTAGAGTTCATAAATAATAAATCAAAAGACCAACTGTCACAATTAAAAAATTAAGCATCACAATTGTCATAGCTCAACATTCCTGTCATTATATTTTACATTATGATGCAATAATTTCCAAGCAGGCACTATGAAATTGGTAGGTTTGGTCAGATCAGGATAAGCACAAGTGAGACTTGAAATTGAGTTTATTTAGATTAAAACAGGTGGTTATAAAAGGAAAAAAGTTAAGGGGTGAATTGAAACCTGAAACCTATAGAAACCAGACCAAACAGCCCCCCAACAGTGGAATGAAGGAAGATGGAAGCAGGAGATGTTTGTAAAGGTTGGTTGAAAGTCACAGAGACAGGATGATGTGTTCTCACTAGCACAAATCTATAAGGCCTAAGATTGATTAAAAGTTAAAAAATGTAAATGAAGTAGCAAATGTTGAAAAAAAAGTCAGAAATCACACAGAAAGGTGTAGAGGAACAAAGAGCAGAAAGTCAAATGTCCAAAAGAAATGAACGAGAGAAAGAGAGAGAGACCACAGGTTGAACCTGACTCAGCTGTGAGGGGCACCTGCTCACTGTTGGACCACCTCCTTTCGCCAGCCTTAATCAAATTTACCACAGAGACAGACTGTGATTCACCCCCCTCTAACAAGAAACCTACTGCGAGTTACATCCAAATAATCCTTAAATCTAGCCAGGTTCTCACTGTGTACCACTTCTAAAGGTGTCCCACCTCTAACAACACCCCCCCTGCCAGTTTTTAGCACAATAATCCTGTCTCAGTTCTAATTAACTTGGCCGGTGTCATGAGGTAGGCCTGTGCCATATTGCACTGTCCTTGCTTCCACCTAATTATGCCTGTACCTGTACAAATTTCCAACAGTAAAGTTTTGTACAGTAATTATTACACAGTACTACGGTGAGTAGTAGAGATAAAGCATAATGGGAGTAGAAGCTGTGCAACAGATCTGACAATTTAGTTCCTTTACCTAGATTTTGGTACTTAGAAGCAACCATGTTTTTTTGTTTGTTTGTTTAATTTGTCCATTGCTGCAGTTATAGTTGTTTTATCACCTCAAGAAATCACATACTAAACCCAGGATGAGTTAAAGGGCCTATAGTATGCTACTCTTAAGCCCTTTAAGATAAACAATATCCATGTTTATTATGATATATTAACTTTGGCACACAAATAAAACAAATTTTATTGAATATTAGTTGTTTTCGAGAGCTATATTCCGACCCAGAAGAAAGACGACTGGATCTCTGAGGTACCAGCTCTCGCGCCGTGTGGGTGGCGCCCATTTCATAACATTAACCTGGAATCGGCCTCAGCAGTGTGTCTGCGTCTCGCCCATGAAAACGAACAATATCTAAAATTTTGCTAAGACAGATGTGCATATTGGGCAAAGAAAAGGAAAGAGTTTTTGACAAACACCACTAGGTCTGCAGAGCTCCTCCTGGAAGGGCCTGTTTCCCACTTATCTACGTCAGCTCGTGTGAACCCGCTCATTTTCATAGGTTGGCAGGGGCTGGTGCTCAGAGCGCAGGTTTTTGGAGGGATACTCAGAAAAACGTGAACGGATCAAGATACCTCTTTGAGGTTTCTTTATAGTGAGGAGTGAACATTATGATACAATCAAAAGCTCAAAAATTGATTTTGCATGGTATCTGTCCTTTAACCCTTTAGAAGTGAACAAATCTGTCACACAAACGTCGCTGGAACATTTTCAGGACAAACTCTCGGTCCAAAGTATTGCAAACAAGATGAAAAATACTTGATATCTTTAACTTTTATCAACACTGTCAATACAAAGGGTTTTATTTGTTGTGCTCTTTTTTCTTGTCAGTGCAAAAGTGGTAAAGCCAAATCTCAAAAGCAAGAATAAGTATTGAGTTTTTAAATTCAGGATGTTTGAACTGTATGACCCTGCGCGCCCAGTGTACATAGCATAACAATGACACTCATCAATTTTCCTAATGTTCAAAATAAGACATGAGCATGGAGCCTCAATTGTCACAAGACACTCTGGGTCAGTGGGGCCATATAAATGCTGCGCTCAAGTCTGATACACAATTGGCCGATCAGGACTGATAGAATATAAAGTTTTTCATTTAAGTAACAATGTGTAGGATGCGTTTCACAGACTAGGGCTAATTCTGTTTCTGTATAACCATCATATTTGATCACGATGTTGTCATCCTGTTGCTCTGTGACGTCTCTGGTTTCTTCCAAATGTCTGTACTCCTTGCATGACTGTGATAAAACATTAAAGAGTCAGTTATCTTGTTTTCCTGAACAACCCTTATCTGTCCCCTTACCTGCCATTCCTCCTCCACATTTCCTACAAAACAGACTGGTACTCCCCGCCACAGCTGACAAAATGTATTAATAGCAATTTTCTTGTAAGATAAGAGAATCAATCTATCATCACTCTTCTCAGTCTCCTTGCTGCTGCTGCTTCTCATTCAATCTGCCGTTGCCTCTCCTCCCACTCTCTCTTTGAGGGAGAGAGAGGTGTCACTTTCAGTGAAACAACTTAATTCTGATGTCAATGAATTAATTAGATGTGTTAATGAGCTAGCGACAGCTAACCCAAATTAAATTAATACCGTAATGGCCTCAGACAGCGAGAATTAGCTCCCATTTCAGTAAACGCTTTCTGGAGTGTACACAACTGTCGAGGATAGACACACACTCACACACGGTGACTCACACAGAAAGCTCAAACAACATCCATCCCCCCCGAGCAGATCACCATCCAGATGTAATTAACTGACTAATTACAGAAGCTCTCCAGCTCCCCTCACTGCATCTCTCTCCTCTGTCTTCTGTCTGTTGCTGTCTGACCCCTCAGAGACACCTCCTGACGTTTTTGTTCCTTATATTTGTTTTGTGTGTGTATTTCCCTGTGATGTTTCCAAAGAGGCATCATAGCTGTTGCTCATTGTCTACTTGTCTGTGTTGTGCTCTTCCTTCCTCTTGTCGCCACACTTAAAGTCTCATTACACACAACAGGCCTGATTTTAAGGCTGTTTAGTTTGTCATTAGCTCTAAT
Organism: Oryzias sinensis; assembly: GCA_037389245.1. Classification (NCBI taxonomy): domain Eukaryota; kingdom Metazoa; phylum Chordata; class Actinopteri; order Beloniformes; family Adrianichthyidae; genus Oryzias; species Oryzias sinensis. The sequence goes on from CM074490.1 coordinate 20,556,705, forward strand.
AGCAACTCCTTCACAGTCGCCACGCTCCAGCAGTCCTGCTCATGGGAGGGGCCCCCATCAGACTACTAATCTGATCTCGGTGGCACAAAATGGCTGCTGTCTTTTCCGTAAGCGGTCGGCCAGTTGAAGGAGAAAATGGATCCCACCAAAAACTATCAATGAAAGTTTCAGTCTTCTTTCAATGATTTCGTTTTTTACATCTCTTTTAAAGTCGCGCTCCAATAGTCTTTTGAGCTATTTTAAGTGTTTCCAGCCGTCTATTAATTATGATTATGCTGTTTTCCGGCTAAATCAAAAACCCTGTGTTGTTTTCTAGGACATAGCTTATGTAGAACAGAGTTTGTTAGGAATACACCTTTGAGTTGTGGGTAGGACTGTTGGCGCAGAGTGAGCCCACCCCCACTTCCCATCATCCATCTCTGTAGACTCTCTCCTGGTAGCTAACAGCTCCTCACACCCCTAACCTATTGCTGGTGCAACAAAAATTCAGAGCAGTATTAGAGCAATGCAGCCATCCAGCTTTGAGCCAGATGCTAGCTTAGATGAGGAAAATGAAGAAATAAATGGATCTAGTTGTCTGCAAGTGGATGTATCAGGATGGAGCGGAGCAGAGAGCTGGTTGCCTGCTGACTGTAGCACCTACATCACTGATACAAGCTTTTCCAATTGCATTCTTGTCTGCTCCTAATTCCCAATAATTTGAATAAAGAAATACTAAGAAATTCAAATTTAATGGGAATTTTCTTCATATATACAGCATATTCTCCATTATCAGAAAAATGCTCAAGAACAAGTTAAAACCACAAACAACACCACAGTTTTCATTGGAGTGGGTCTTTAGATGTGTGTTTAAAAGTTTTCTGAAGTAATTTATACTTTTGCCTAAAAATTATTTATTTATTTCATACGATGCCTTTTTGCCTCAGACTTAGACTTTTTCCTTTAGTGAGATATGTCACTCTGTGAAGGTGTTTTTCCTGCTTTATCTGTTAGCTTAAGCAACAAAGAAACATAATTAACTTTTAAAGAAAACATGACACAAGGATTGCCTGCAAAGAAAGACAGAGAACTGAGTAATAAGACACGTTTAAGCTGCTCAAATTTCAAAACCCTAAATAAAAACTAAAAAAATCTTGTGTTTAGCAGAAAAGCTAAAATACGTGTCCAAGAATATTGTGTAATCTATGCTTTAAATTTATTGTTTTCTTATGTTTTACAGTTTGTGGCAGCAAAGTAGTAATTGAATTGGAAGTTAAGGCTTTAAATCAAATGAAGCAAGTTGTTTAAATTGAATTCCAAGTATCTACATTAAAAGAATAATTTATAATGAAAAATGTCAAGTTATCGTTTGTCAACAAACATGTCAAATGTGTTTTAACTGTGAGTTAGCATCTTGAATTGTGTTAGCATTTGACATTTTTTTGTTTATAGTGCAAATAAAATCAACGCAGCATCACTTCTTACATAATTTAATGGAAATAATTTAGTAAATTTGCATTGGCAGATACTGACTCACAAAAACCTACCCTTTCTCAATGCCCCTCATTGTGACATGAAAATAGTATTAAAAAAATCTGTTTTGAAGATTTGTGAGTCTGTTCACCGCTCCATGTATGTAGAAGCACTGTACCTGTGTGTTTGTGTTCATGTCTGTGTTAGCATGAGTGTTTTCCTGGTGTGAGACTCTGCAGGCAACAAGCTTCTCACACAAACACCATCTGTCAGCAACAGGTTCACCTGCTAGCAATCATTTAGCTCAGGAAAATCTCACTAGGATTCTCTTGCAAACACACACCTAAACATACGCACACATACACACACATATGTCAGTATGCTTTAGCATTGTCAAAGCAGAAAATAATGTGATTTCCCACTTCTGTGGCTTGAAACTCTCACCTGCTTAAAAAACACTCCAGAAACTAAAAACACTTCCAAAATGTGTCTATGCAAGTGTTTCAGTGGAGAAAAGAAAAAACAGGATAAATGCTCTAAAAACTGAACATTTGACACCCAGTTTTAACATGAAAATGAGGGGCATTAGACATATAAAAAAGAAAAAAAAACTACATGAAATGTAGTGAAAAAAGTGTGGACTATTACCTGGGGTCCCTGACTACATTAACTTATCATCATCACTAATTAGCCCCTTGTTCTGCATTCCCCCTGGTGATAGCTCCCTGTAATATAATGGCGGTGAATGTCTGCACTGTGTGTCTGTTTCTTTTGTTCACTATGGGAATATAAGTCCCTTCTTGGACAAAAATCACCTGCTACAAAATTACTTTTCCTTCACACTCAATGAGGCTTAAATATGAATTTTGTCATTTCTCATTAGAGTACTTTAAGAAGAACAATAATGTAAAATAGATATAAAACAGAAAAAAGTTAGATATAAAACACAATTTCTTGTGGAAGTTTTAGCAGCTTAGCTCTGTTTGGGCAGTAAGACAGCTGGTTAAGCAATGTGGCAGATACTCCTTGGTGGATTTTTTCCCCCCTGATGTAAAAGATTTTGAAGGACAAAAATGAAGCCTGAATTGAATTGGGCCGCTGACTGGAGTTTACACTGCTCAGTTGACAAAAAGCACCCCCTTATATGCACAAAATGGAGCTCCAATAAAATCAAAATATTATAACTACCAATTATAACTTGAACACAAACCATACGCAACACAACAGCGACAGTAACGTGTGGTACACCTCCCTAAATGCAGCTAACACACCTGGTCTCACAGTCCTGTGAAACAGCAACAAATTGTCACAAGCCAGCCTTGATGTCTGTGTGGTCATTGTGGAAATAATAGCAGACCCAAGCTGATCCAACCATGAATGGGATTGAGGTTAAAAGTGATGCCAGGACAGTCCATCCACTCTACTCTCAAATTCCGGAGGTAGTTTCTGACAAACCCCACCCTTTGAAGGTGAGAGTTATCGTCTTTGAAGAATAAAGTTTGGTCACAATCTAGAGATTTGGGATTGAACGTTATCCAAGTGACTCCCTGCATAGAGATCTCCAACAATGACACGTTTTTATTTTTGAAAGAGGGAGATGCCATACCATGATAACACCTCCACCAGAGAATATTGATCTGTGAGTCCAGCAATGACCAGATTAAACTATGACATGATCCATGTGCAGCTGGCAGAAGCTGAACCCATCACTGAACATAGAATTACCTCACATGTCTGTGTTGCAAACATCAACACAGAGAGGCCTGATAGTAAAGGGTAGTTAAGGTAATCATCCTGGAAGCCATTTAAGACCAGAGATTAGCTGAATGCAGTCTGTTATGGGTTACATAGATACACAGTTGTTGATAAATTTTTTCAGATTTCCACTTTGCAGCTTATCTCTGGTATCTCCATCATGTGCCAATTAGCCTTTAGTTTAAACTAGAAGTGTACTAGTGTTCCCTCCATGCAATACTGCAATTTGGATTATGTAAAACACCAGCTTGAAGTTGTGCTGTTACAAGCTTTATTTGGCTCTGTCAAGGCTGTTGTACCAGCTCTTGTGACTTACTAACCACAAAAGCAGGGCGCATGATTACAAATACTGCCAATTGTGGTCATCAGACACTCTACACGACTTAGTAGCGACACTAACATCAGCTGTTTAGCATTGGCTAAGAAGGTTTGGCAAATTTCTGTAGGCGCAACTTACAAATTTAGCTCTGCTTCTCATTCCACAAACATGTGTTCCTCCCAAATAAACAAGTTTTCCAAGAAAATGAGATTTGTTGCCAAAGAGCATTGTTACAACAAAGAAAGATTTTTTTTTTGTTCGAAGTTTACTTAAATAAAACTCAGACAGAAAAGCCTGAGCCAGACTATACGTTTTTTGTGACAGTGCTTACCACCACACCCCATGTGAACTTCAGCCAAAGTCGAAATGCGAAATGACAGAGTAAGAAACTAAAACAAACCTCATATTTAACCTGGAAAAAGCCTTCTGTTCACAGGAGATTTTGGTTCCACATTTCTCCTCACACAGCACTGTATTAAGAGAGTGATGACAAAAACATTCCAGACATATGTTCCTGCTTTCTCTGCAGCACATTTTAAGGTTGTGGAATAATTAGATTATTCAAATGAATGTTAATTACAGCCGTTTCACCGAAAGATGGCATTATTGGATGGCATGAAAGCGAGTCATCTGTGAAGATTCCTCTAATGCCACAAAAGAGGCTGCACAGAAATTTGTGTTTCATTACGTTTTTATTTGCTCCTTTTTTTCCTTTGTCTCCTCTCGGTATACTTCTGCCGGGACATCGTTTGAAGTAAAACAATGGCAGGGAATGAATAACCACATATAATACATATTCATGGCAATTGAGAAGCAGTAGAGTTGATCCACTTGTTCGGGAGGCTAAAAAGGTAGCATCTGTTTCCCGTTTATCCTCTCAGTTCTCAATCTTTTCTTCATGCTTTCACCAACAGGAGGTGTGTTCATTTTCTCTCTAATTATCCTGCGAAATCCCTCTGCTTTTTTAAACCTTTGTCTTTCTCTCATTAGCAGTCTATAAGCAGAAACTCAGTCTGGAACTGAATTGTTGATGTTTAAAGTAAAAAAAAATATTAAAATGTGTCCACTTGATATTATCTTACGCTTACAAACAATCATTCAGCTTTTAAATAATGCTGTGCATAAAATAATTCTAATTCATCTTAAGATGCTCGTTGTAGAACAATTATAAATACAATAACATTGTCTCCTAATCCTTCTAAATAGATGCCAAGAACTAAATCGGTTTGGTTGCAGTGGTGCTCAGCTTAGTTGCCTTTCACTGGTTTGAACAGTAATCTTCATTAAAAAACAAACATCCAATCCTCTATCCTATCTGCTTCTCTGCCTTATAAAACTTCTCCAAACTTCTGCTTTACCAGGAACATGCTGATCAGCTGAAATGAATTACTTCATCCTTGTTTTGTTTTACACAACCAGCTCACAGATGTCAGAATCCTATGAGCTCCTCACGCAGTCTGTTCTGCAAATGTTTATGCTTTCATTGTAACTCGTGAATTATGACTACTGTGTTCCTGTATGGTGTCTACCAAACATGAGAGCCTGTGTTGAACAAAAGATTGAAAGCTCTCTCTCCTTGTCACTTGGCAGAGGAGCCCGCTGAGTCCAAATGGTTTCTGCATTACATCTGAGTCTCATATTAGTGTAGTTCCTACTTCAGTAAAGCTTTATTTTAAAAGAAAATATCAATCTTGCATTTGGATATGATTAAACTCAAAAGCTTTTTTTTCGCATAACCTAAATCAGTCATGCTTTAAAAATTGAAATAAGCAACAGTGTTTGTGAAGATAAGTACGGAGGCTCTCCAATGAAATTTGTGCTTTTGGTTTATTTTTATGTTTTTGTGGAATTTCTCTGTTGATGGAGGACATACATAAAGAAAACTAAGCTTAAAATGGCACTTTTGAGTAATTCTTTATTTAAATTGTAGGGAATGAAGAGCAGACAAAAAACTGCCATTGGAAAAAGTTTGTAGCTGTGATGTGAAAAATACGCTGGGCAGGCCACAAGCTCCCTGCTCCTCTCCATTCTGATGCATCCACTTTTACATCCATGTACGTCCTTTTTTTCTTTGTTAACGCTGACATCTGTCTAACAACTGTACTGCTGGAAAGCTCCAACATTGCTCGCCATTTTTGTTACACTGCTAATGTTAGCTTGGGGGTGTGAGGGGCTGTAAGCTAGCGGGAGAGCACATAAACAAATGAATGATGGGAAGAAGGACTGGCTTTCTCTGTGCCAACAGTTCCGCCCCCAACTCAGAGGTGAATTCCCAATAAATGACTACTCTGCAGAAACAATGTACTAGAAAACAACAAAGACTTTTATTTGGTTGGGCTAAAAACACCATAATCAGAATTAAAAGACCGATAAATCAAAAGATGATTGCAGTGGGACTTGAAGAATATTTGCTATTACAACTCTGGAGTTTACAAAAAACCCCAAACATCTTTCAAGATTACACATACTCTAAAAAAGTCTGTTGTTTGTGTTTTGTTGTGGTCTCTTTTTTCATAATGCATCCAAATTTCATCAAGCGTTGGTTCGCCTTGGCAGTAAAGTTTCCAGGTCTGCATTCTCAAGAGAAAGACAGAAAAAGCACGAAGGCAAGACTCAAACCAGCAACCACATTTTGGAGGCTCAACCTTTGTGCTATAACACATTTGTGTCTTTCTTTATTAAATGTTTAACAATTTAAATTCCAGTAGTTACAATAAATAAAAGTGTATTTTTGTGGTGTTGCAGTTGTGATCCAGTGTCAGTGATCACATTTTCATATTAGTTGTATTAAATCCGTTTTTAAAATATGGCCTCCAAAGACAGCAGAATTCAGATGCCACTGATACGCAAAACAGGAAAATAAATGGGACAAAAGAGAAAGGATGCATGGCTCATTTAGGAGGCAGCTGCAGTGTTACATTTAATTTCCAATATTAATCATCTGAGAAGATTAGAGTCCACTGTACCCTAAATGAGATGGTTATAATTCATACTTCTATGGCTCAGGTATACTTTAGGCCCTAATCGAATTCAAATTATTTCCAGGTTTAAATACATAAATAAACAGATAAATAAATATGCTCCAGCGCCAGATGATCTCTGCCCGCAGTCTTTGGCTGTGTGATTCTTCAAATAACTGACAGGCCTGAGCGCTGAGATTCGCCAACCATCTCCAATTAGTGATGTGTTAATTAAGAGGATCATCAGGTTCTCGTTAGTGATTAAACACCCGAGCCTGATTACTTAACTTAGCCAGGCTCCTGGCAAATCATCTGCTCTTTGATACCTCATATGAGTTTATCATGTGTGTATTTGAAAGCCAGCAATGCTGAGAGCCTTGCAGTGGGAACAGATTCTCCCTATCACGCTGCATGTCAATGCTGCGATGAACGCTGCATATGCAAAGCTGTGAGGATGTGTGTGTGTGCTTGTGTGTGGATGTCCAAGTGGAGTGGATTTTTTTTTCCTTTTTGTTCACATGCTGATGAGGTGTCTTAAGTTAGTTAATTGCACATCAAGAGAGCAGGCCAACTCTGCCTCTTGAGTGTTTGGGTGTGCATACATGTGTGTGCGTGCATTTGTCAGGGCCTCTGTGTGCACGCCTGCGTCACTTCACATGCTAATTGCCTTTCAGAGGACTTCTTACGTCCTTGTCCTTCCTGTGAATCAGCTCTGTATTTAAATGTATTTGCTGCCACATGCAAGGCAGTATATTTTAATGTGTCTGGATCACAACTGAGTATATCTGCTCAGAGTATTAAACACTTACACAAATATATTTTACATAAATCTATATATATATCTATGGAAAAAAACAAGAAGCAAAACAAGCATCTCTTTTTGCTATTATGTAACACTGGTTAAAAATGTACTAATATGAAGGATATGAAGAAGAATGATACCATCAGGTTTTGCAGGATCCTTTTTTTCTCCAAATGACATTTGAGATTAAAGTGTAATTTCCCTACAGGCAACCCTTATCACCCAATGGATTTTTTTAAGTTCTTTTCAATGGTTCTTATTTAAAAAGTGTGTTCTTCTGCTTCTAGCATAAAACACGAGCAGTTTCTGGGCAAACACAGAAATGCTGCACAGTTAAAGAAGAACAGTCAGTGAGAATAACGTCATATAGTCGAGTCCTATATAGACTCTTTCCTCACTGCAAAACACTAAGATTAAAATATGATATAGGATGAATTCTTAAGGACTTAGAGAAAAAGGAAGCAGAAGTCCGCTGAGAACTCAAACTTGAATCAGAAAAGAGAGCAGATCTATTGCAGTGAAATAGAGTTTGTTTTACCTGTCATTGGACAAAGACTTGTTTATTATAACTTTATTGACCTTCATCTGCAGGAAAATAAAATCATTTGTTAAAGTGGCAAAATGTAAAGGTCAACAGTGGAATTCTTTTTAAAGATTTCCTTGCAGGGTTAACAGCATTTCATCAAAATAATATAAGCACAAAAGCATATTATACACTGCAAAAACAGACCCCTTGCCAAAAACGCTCACCCTATTGGGAGATTTGCTCTAAGTGAGCAAATAAAATCTGCCAAATAGGTTAAGAAATATAGTCTTACCAAGAATTTTTATTTAAAAAAAAATCTACTCTCATGTTTTCTCAAACTTATATGATTTTGCTGTTAAAAAGCTTTCTTGATAAAAATTTGTTTCTTGTAAGACAACAACAAGGGTCTTTTTACTGTCTTATGATTCAGTTTTGGCAGTGTTGGTTGCCTTTATGATCTAGACACTAATAAAAAAAGCAATAAACACAAAGAAAAAACATATAATAAACATATATATATTGAATCTGCTTACACTGACTGTTTCCTTACTGCGGAATCATTGTGGATTACTAAAGCATAGTCCACAGTTTTCTAAATCAAATTATTTTTGAGTGTTACATTATGTTCATATGTTCATGTGTTCTCGCAAATGGCTAAATAAACATTTTTACATCTTTATTACTTAGTAAATGTGTTTTACTTAGAAATAATGAGTTTTGGGTAAAAATTTCAGTATAAATCACAAAAAACAACAAACACTTTTTTGATTATTGTACACAAGAAACTGAGCTAAGGACAGTTTCCCTTTAATTTTAACAATAAACAAAGGTTTTACTTAACTAAAGGTAATCAAGAAGTAATAGGGGAATAACACATATTTGAATAATCAATTTCTATTGCTACAATCCAACCAGGTTGATCTGTCTGAGGCAGAATCGAATCGATCAACCTATACCATGAAAGCTATTGTTCCAAATGAGATGATAATCAATAATCCGATCGCTGGAAAATACCATTTAGATTGTGGCACTGTAGGTTTATTTTGCTATAATGTAAAAGTGACCAAGTTGCATCACAGCAACAACATACTTGTGATGACGGCAAAAATAATCTGTCCATCATTCCACTCCAATGTGAGGGAATACCTTGAACTTTGCAGAGACATGTGACCATACAGTGTGGTAGAATGTTCTAATAATGTTCCCTTTGATGTGGAAAAACAACAGTAGGGTGTACTTTATGAAACTACAATGTGAATGGATTTGCCAATAATTTTTGTTTACATTTTTGTATCTGCACATACTGAATCAGTTCAGGTACTGCCAGGGGAAGTACCGGTAAGTCTGTACCTTTCTGCCAAAACTGATGCAAATGGCAGGCAGGTTACTTAAAAATTTCAAGGCATCAGGCACAGTTTGTTTGTTTCCTTTTTTAAAGTAAAGTCAGGGCTAAAGACTGGGTTTTGGCAATTCACATGATTGTCTTCTAAGAAATACAAGGAATCTCGAAAACTTCCTCTGTACTGTTCCGCAGGAATTTCTCTCTGAGCCACACTGGTTTAATTTTTGGCTAAAGATGTCCTGGATCGATTTTAGGTCAGTGAATCAGATCGGATCGCATCGTTCAAAATGAATCGTTACACCCCTTTAAGGTAAGCAAATGAAGCATTTTTCTGCAGCATTCTAATCCAACATATTGTTCACCTTTCGGCACATCCCTTCAGGGGTTGCCTCAATGAAACAGCTTTCACTGATTTGCACAGGCAGTTTGGCAGAGATTTCTATGCCGGATGTCCTTCCTGACACAACGCTGTGTTTTATCTAAGCTTGGCACAGGAGGACCCAGCCTTGGGCCCCCTCGTGGCTACATAGTTAGGCAGTAGCATGAAGAGTCTTTCCCAAGGACCCACAATGGATGAGGCTCATCGCACCCACTGGGAACCTTGATTTCCCATGTGCCAGTTCCGCACTTAACCAACTGAGCTGTCCAGTTGCTATATTAAATCCAACATGTTGGTTAAAATATTATTTGGGTTCATTTGGGTTCATGCAAGTTGTTTTTTCCTTGTTTGTGCCTTGAGTCTCTGAAATATTGGAGCCAAAACTGACAGCATCTATTTGGTAAATAAACTTGTTTAGACAAAAAAACATTCTCTTAAAACAGTTGAGTTGTTTTGTCCATTACGTCATCTTGAGATTTATTTAATTATACTTTTATAAAGAACAACATTAGAAGGTAAAAGCAAATAAATGAAATCTCTGACCACACAAGGCCCTGACTGCATTTTAGGTCACTTCTGGATTGCATGTTAATAGATGAATTATCAGATGTTAACTGAATGAAAGTGTTTTCCTGGTACTGAAGGGGCTTTGGTGCATTTTTGTACAGAGCGCTTTGCACCAGAGTCTGTCTTTGTGTGCTGTTGTTGTCGCCTGTAGAGACGTTTTAACTCAAGAAGCCTGAGATGTTAATTAAGATGAAGCCAGCTCCAGTTTCTCCTGTGTGTGCCCTTCTCTTACATTCACCAGTATTATGCAAATAAGTGCATGCAAAATCTCTGGCTGCACAGATTTCATCCCTTCCAACTCAGCATATTATATAGCTTTTAATAAGACCACATGCACAGACACACAAGTGCACAGAAAATCAATATCCATGATTTAATAATGCTATGTACTGATCCAGTGGCTCCAAAGGTCTTATTCTTGGCCACCAGAGCATCACCACGACAACAAGCAGCAGAATAATAGATCTTCTGCAAGTGTAGTAATTGAATGCATTTGTGTGTGTGTGTGTGTGTGTGTGTGTGTGTGTGTGTGTGGTCTTACATTTATTACTTTGTAGGGTCCAATCACATGGAGCCCACCAACAGTGTGGGGCCCAACGTCCTTGTGGGGCCCAAAATCGTGGACCCCTCAAAGTTTGAGCTATTTAACAGGCTTAGGAGGGCCCCCTGATGCTCCTGTTTCGTTTTTAGGGGTTGCCCCATGAAGTGACAAAAATTGAAGATGTGGGTAAAAAATGTGTGTGAATTTTTTTTAATGTAGCGCCCCCTAGTGTCACAGACCCGGTATTGCAGATGATACACACTCCCGGAAGTGTGTATCCCATTAGCCTATGAGGAAATGTTTGCATTTTTGCGTCATCATACTTCGACCACGCCCACTTCCTGGATCTTTTTAAAGGACAACCTGATGGTTGATGCAAGAGTTTTGGAAGCAACAGGTATGGTTCTTTTGACTTAAATTTTACAAGTTAGTGTGCTTTTTATCTCTTTTGACTTTGTTTGCAATGACAGCTACATGCAGTAAAAAAATGGGGGAAAAATCTTTATCAATTAAATACAGAAGTAAACAGCGGATATTACTAATGCTTATGCTAGGTAGGCTATCTATCATGGCTGGGACCCTAACACTGCTTTTTTACCTTTTTTTTTAAAGAAGATCTAAAGCATGTTGAGTTATGTTTGAAAAAAGTTAAAACAAGATATAAAGTATTTGAAATGACAAGAATTGATAAGAGACTAGTGACCTAATTACATTAATCTCCACTGCTTATCACTGAAAATTAATTCAATTTACTGCAGATTAATTTTCTAGCATTGGTAAGTTAAAAATTTTAAAATGAAAGACAACTAATAAATTAATCTTGTCAGTGCTATTGCTAAAATAGAAAAAAAAAGCTTCCCACCTTGACGAATCATATCTTTAATTATAGACTGAGTGTAAAGTCAAAAGGAACACATACAAAGAATGCATTAAGTATTGATAGCATGATAGGTCTTTATAAATAGCACAATATAGATGTTTTTATTTTATCATAAGCTTAAGCTTGCACTATTCTAAAGTTGATAATGACACTTTGAGATGTTTAAATAAATACATTGCCTTACACTGTTAGCTGATGTCAAATTAAGCGTTATCCCATTTGCTGTAACAGATCCAAAAGGGGCAAGAACAAAATCCTAGGATAAACCCTAGTGATGAAGTACAATTTCCTTGTGGTAAGTGCAAAATAAATATGGAGTTTTGAGGATTTGTTTTTATCTTCGTGTTGTATATTCAAAAAGTGTAATAAAAAGGAATAAAAAATAGTTGGATTCCTCTTTATTTTATTCTCCCTTTAGAGATTAGTGAATGATCATCAAGAATCACCAAACCACACTATACAAATAATTGTTGCAAATAATAAACCACATTTGCACTTATTTGCAGTTAAAGGAATAGAGACTGGAGCTGAAATAGAATCTAACTTTGGTAATTCAAAGCGAAACGGTGAGTAAATAACTACAAATATTAATTTAGGAAAATGTCTATCTCAAATGTCCAAACATTTAAAATGTCCTAAAACTGTCCATTTGTTTTATCATAGATTCAGAAGAAGCAAAAGCAAAAATGTTCTGAGAAAACCGAAGGAAAAGAGTTCCTGAAGACTATTGCTTCCCACAAGGAATGAAAATACCAAACAAAAGTCCTTCTAGGTAACAACTATATGGTTCAATGTCATTTGTTATTTGTGTAAGGACTGTTGATTTCAAACGAGTCTTTATAGGATCCTTCCATATGCTAATTGTCTTTTGTTTTAGTTTTTACTCAAAGGTTAAATTGTCTTCATTAAAACTCACTGTGTTCTAGCTTTAAACTTTCTCTTAATCAACTATTTTCAAGTTTTTCCAATTGTTATACAGACAATTTTCACAAAAGACAGTCTCACCACAGAGAATTCCTTAAAAAACTATTTTGAAATGAAATATTGAAATTGAATATCCGTGGGTGATTTCTCCTCCAAGCTTGGGTCCTCTACCAGAGGCCTGGGAGCTTGAGGGTCCTGCAGTATCTAAGCTGTTCCTAGCATTGCACTTCTCTGGACTGAGAGGCCTGAGGTCTTTCCAGGTATCTGTTGCAGCCACTCCTCCAGCTATGGGGTTACTGCTCCAAGTGCTCCAATTACAACTGTCACGTTCACTTTCCATGCTTTCTTCAGTTCCTCTTTGAGTCCCTGGTATTTCTCCAGTTTCTCATGTTCCTTCTTCCTGATGTTCCCATCGCTTGGCACTGCCACATCCACCACAACGGCTTTTCTCTGTTCTTTGTCCACCGCTACAATGTCTGGTTGGTTCGCCATTACCGTCCTATCAGTCTGGATCTGGAAGTCCCACAGAATCTTTGCCCTCTCATTCTCTACCACCTTCGGAGGAGTTTCCCATTGTTTTGACCTTGGGGTTTCCAGTTCATATTGTGCACACATTCATTCTGTACCACTTTGTCCCTTTCGGGGTCACGGGGCTGCCGGAGCCTATCCCGGCTACTTGGGCGTAGGCAGGGGATGCCCTGGACAGGTCGCCAGTCTGTCGCAGGGTAAAATGTCCACAATCACACACCCATGCACTCTCACTCCTATGGACAACTTAGAGTTGCCAATTAACCTATGAAGCATGTTTTTGGACAGTGGGAGGAAGCCGGAGATCCCGGAGAGAACCCACGCATACACGGGGAGAACATGCAAACTCCACACAGAAAGGTCCCCAATTGATGTATTTTCATGTCCCCCAGCCAGGACTTGAACCAGGGGCCTTCTTGCTGTGAGGAAAGAGCACTTACCACTGCGCCACCGTGCAGCCGGAGCAGAAGTGGGGACAGAGCATCACTTTGGTATATCCAACATTTGATGGACACTTGTGCAAGTGGCTTCCCATTGGCTTCAAGGGTGGTTTTCCACAGCTTAATTTAGTTTCCTATTAAGGCTCTTAGAGTCCTGTTGATGTTGTACAGCTCCAACCATTCAGTGATCCACATGTGTGGCATTGAGTCATAAGCTTTCTTGTAGTCAATCCAGGCTGTGCACAGGTTGGTGTTTCGTGACCTGCAGTATTGAGCGACTGTTCTGTCAACCAGGAGTTGGTGTTTGGCTCCTCTGGAGTCTCTGCCAATGCCCTTCTGTGTGTTCCTCATGTATTGATCCATGTGCCTATTTATCTTGGTTGCAATGATGCCTGACATGAGCTTCCATGTTGTGGAAAGACAGGTTATTGGGCGGTAGTTGGATGGGACTGCACCCTTTGAGGGATCCTTCTGGATCAGGATTGTTCGTCCTTCCGTTAGCCATTCGGGGTGAGTCCCATCTCTTAGCAGCTTGTTCATTTGTGCTGGTAGGCGCTCGTGGAGTGCGGTGTGTTTCTTTAGCCAGTAGGCATGTATAATGACAGGGCCCGGTGCAGTCCAGTTCTTCATACCTGAGACTCTTCCTTGGATGTCTGCCACTGTGATGGATACCAGATTCTGTTCAGGGAGGTTGCTATGTTCATTTCTCAGAGAGACCAGCCATTGGGCATTGCTATTATGTGCTGCCTCTTTCTCCCATATGCTTTTCCAGTACTGTTCAGTTTCCAGCCTTGGTGGGTCTGCTCGGCTGTTTTGACCCTGCCACTGAGCGTACACTTTCGCTGAGTTGCGAACAGCCTGTTTATTTGTCTGGCTTCATTGTTTCTTGTGTACCTCTTTAGGCGGCTGCTCAAGGCTAGGAGCCTTTGTTTGGCAGTTTCCAGTGCTTCAAGTATGGGCATCTAGCTGTATCTCTTAGGTACTTGCTTTCTTATTGTACCTCTTTAAGCCTCTGTCAGCTTACTCACATCCTTCTGAGTTGCCTTGATTTTGGCCTCTAACCGTTCCATGGTGGGTATTGTTGTTTTCTCCCATGGTTGCTCTTATAGCCAAGCATCTCAAGGATCACTGTTGCTGAAGTGTAAACCAGCTCATTGTTTTCTGTGATGGTTGTGGTAGGAATTGCCCTCAATGCTTCATTCACAGTTTCCAGGAGACTTTCAGGTGGTACATCACTTAACTGTTGTAGCTGGTATCGGGGTTGCCTAGTGTTCATTCTAGACATGATCTTGTCTTTCAGGCCAGTTGCTGCCTCGCTCAGCATATCTGTAGTTGTTGGGGCTGTGTACCCAAGCTCAAGGTGGGAGTGTGGTATAGCCTCCTGTCTGACCTGCTGTTCTGGCTCTCCCGTGGTATTATATTGTATCGCTTCAATCTCAAATTGTGATAGGAGTTGCCGATTTTAGATGTTAGAGCATTGGGCTACCAGTTGTTGGCAGTTATCCTTGATTGTGGGTTTCAAAGCATCTATTCATTCCACATTCTCTGCATGTAACCCCTCTGGGTGGAATTACTTGAGTAGTAGCATCGCAGGACTGCTTGTGGGTCCTATTATTTGTTTAAGCATAGTTGGAGGCAAAGCCTTTAGCCACCAAGCCCCTGTCTTATGGGATAAACTACCAGCCTTTGGAAGAGAGGCCGAAACAGTTTCTACATTCAAAGATAGGCTCAGAACATTCCTTTTTTGACAGGTTTATTGGCAGACTAGCTAGTAATCAGAGAATGTTTAAGTTACTATGAACATGTTTGAATTAAACTTAATAACAGTAATAGTTGTTAATAGGCTGCTAGAATTTAGAAGCTGGGGTAGCTATGGTGCACTGGGGTTCTGTCCTCTATTCTCGATCATTTATTTATCATTCAGTTCTCCATATCTCTGTTTGGTGCAGTATGATTCATGCATTGTCCCCCTTTTCCCACTCTCCGAGTGATTCCAGATTCCAGTTGTGCTCCTCATTTCAACGTGTACCTCGCCTCTGGCTCGTCTCACGCCCCTAGCCGTCCCCCAACTCCATCTGGATGAACCCCATCTGCTGGACTATTTAGACATGTAGTTGTAGGGTTAGATAAGCTAATTCTTCTCTAAGACATCTGGTAACTGACCATCCTGGGGGGATCCCTTCTATATGTGGACACCCCTGAGGTTTCTTCTTTTTTTTCTGGAATCTGTTTTTTTTTTCAGGAGGTTTCCTAAAAGAGAAGGAGGGTCTAAGGCAGGGGTCTGCAACCTTAACTACTCAAAGAGCCATTTGGATCAGTTTCCACATATATTAAAACACATAGAGCCACAACAGACTTTGGAAAACCCAGTGTTTCCAGTGAACGGCATAATTTAACTGGTTTTGAAACATTTCAATCGCTATTCACTTCTCATTCAATTTCATTCAAAATGTATTGTCTTCAGAGGCAGTCCTGGCTAGTTTGACACCTTGGGCAAAACAAAAATATATATTTTTTTACTGTATTATTAAACATAAGTAAAACATGCTTGTATAGTTGAATTCACAATCAATATATAGTGTGTAGTTACATCTAACACGCATCTGTTTGTGTTTTCTTTCTGAAGGCTGGGTGTTTTTTGGTAAAAACTGACAAATTTCTCTATTTTTTTTTTCTTGAGCTGAATACAACCTTGACACCAATTATGAATTAATAAGTCAAGTAATTTCAGTTGGCTTCATGAATGAACAATGGAAACTAGAGGACATATTCTTCTGTTTTTTGTGCTTAAGTGTTGCATAAAACTTACTAAAAAAAAGACAAATGATTGTGTTCATTACATGTGAAGCATTGACTGTATATGATAATGGCAAAGAAGCTTAGATGAAATGCATCAATAAAATAATTAACAAGACTGGTCTAATTAAGTGTAAACCTTCATTAGCCAAATGTTGCTCCAAATCTTACTCCTCCATCAGTAAATTTGGACGTATTTGGTGCCTAGCAAGTTTTAACTTTGGACCTCGCATGCATTCTTTACCCTTGGAGTGTTTTTCTTCTTTCTAAACTGGACGCTGAACTTTTGATCTTTTGTCCATTTTCCAAAACTTAAAATAGACTTTTAAATCTCTCAAACATCCAGACTTAAGATGAGTGAGGTGATGGAAACAAATTCCCTTTAATGCAGACTTCTTTTTGTTCTTTCTCTTTTCATAAAATCCAGTAAACCAAACATAGAATATAAATTTTATGGATGACAACTATTTTTTATTAGGAACCAGCTGTTGGTTTGTTGCAGGTTCTTGAATCATAAGCAGTGAGCCTCAGCCCCTCCCCCGCCTCTCTACTTGTTCATGTCCTCTGCAGGTGCGAGTCGTTTTCCCACTTGCAACCCCCCATGCGCTCCTCCAGTGTACTCTACACAGAGAGGGCTAAACACAGTTGTCGTAGCAGGAAGGTGACAGGATAGTAGGGATGCCCTAGCACAAATTAAGTTAATTTTACGTGGAAATGAGGAGTTCAAGTGTAGAAAACTGCAGGGGTTGGGGACTGTCAATTATTATAATTTTTTTTTTTTTTGGGTGCTCGTGTTCCCACAACGAGATTACCACTGACTGTCTTTTTGGAAGAACTTTCCATCCCATTACAGTCTCTTGTCCACAACCGAAGACACACCCCCTCCGCACATTCACGCTGCTCTCCTCCTCCTGCCCACTCACACATACCAACAGTGATAAGGGCACCACAACAATCTTAAAACATAATAGTCATTTTATAAAACCACAGAGATAGCAACCTGTGGCTCCGGAGCCGCATGTTGAGCAAGAATTGCAATTTGCCACAACACAAACGTTCAACGCCCATCCTTTCTCACACATCTAACCCTAACCGGATCAGGGAGGGCAGGGACAGCAGAAGAGGATATGGGAGACTTTGGCGCAGTCATTTCAGTAGCTATGTCACGAGTCTGAGCATTTTAAAGCATCTGGTTTAGATCTGCTCTTGATCCAACGCAATTTTAATTAGGAAAAACATATTTTTATTCATGTATTATTTTATGTGTCCTTTATTATGAAAAACATTTCTGCAAGAACATGTTAAAAACACAAAAACAGAATTTCATTTGTGTGGATTTTATAATATTTGTATAGGGAGCCAGGTGGACCTCTCAAGAACTAAATGCTGAAAGTGTGTATATTCTACCCAATGAGAACTCATTTACATGATTAAGTCATCACATGTACACCACGCCCACTTCTTGGACCTCTTACAGGCATGATTGCCTAAGCTTGGAGAAAGGGCCTTGGTAGCAAGCAAAGCAACAGGTAGGTTTTTCCTTTTTTTGGTGGGGTGTTATGTTTCTTAAGTCTGTCTCTGCCTCTGTTTTTTTGCAATGACAACTACATGCACTCAGAATCAAATGCAAGAACGTTCACATAAAGGAAATACAGTAGTTAACATTGAGCACATGTTGCTAATGCTAGCGCTAATGCTAGCGCTAATGCTAGCGCTAATGCTAGCGCTAATGCTAAAATAGCAGTACATCATGACTGAGACCTGAAAGTTTTAAAAAGATAATCCATGAAGCCTGAAGCCCTCACTGCTCTTTCTAGCCTAACTGCATATTGGCTGATAGTGTCATATTCAGCTCTGCAGCAAAGGATTAAATGTTCATGAGGGATTTTCCTGTGGTAGCTATGGGACAGGTGTTAAATTTGTACTTGAAGGAACTGACTTTATTTCCATGCGCATAGTTCAGCATTTATAAAAGAAATTAAGGCTTAATGTTATTAAAAAAAATGTTTTCTTGATTTCTTTGTTATTCAATATAACCCTATTTTCTATACACAAATATAAATATTTGTACTTTTCTTACAGTCTCATTCTGATCATTACTAAATTTTATGCATGCACTATTATAATATTGATTTTATTTTAAGATATTTGAATACATAAATTTACTTATACATAAGTGTGATTAACTAAAACTTATGACTTTACATTTGTTGTGATAGAGCCAAAAACGGAAAGAAAAAAACAAAGGATGAGAAAGAAAAAACCAAGGATTCAAACAACCCCTGATCATACATCAAGTAACGTCTCGGCCCCTGAAGAGTTGACAACAGAGGTAAGATGGACAGTATGTGTTGTAGTCATTTGTGCTAGTAATCATACTGCAACTTGGCAATGTTTTCAAAGAAAAGAGTTGATATAGTAAGCAATGACTGACATTAATTTAGTGTAATAATACTGTACTTTAGTAATCTTTAGTAGAGGTTGTGTATTTTGTAGTTATTACATGCATTTTTATTTTAATTCCTTCATTTTTGCACTTGATGCTACACACAAATTACAAACTCAAACTGTGTGGGGTCCTTTTGTGAAAACCTTCCCCCAACCTTTTCCTGACTGGCTTGACTTTTACACACACAAGTTTCTAGCTGCTCTTTATGGGGCCCTCCCGTCTGCTAATTACCTTTTGTCTTGGTGTTATCTCTAAAGTTAACATGTCTTTCTTAGAACTTCATGGATTCTCTTCTTAAAACTGTATTTTCATCATCTGTTTGGTTTCACAGACTTTTCTTAACCCTTTTTCAGAGTATTTTCATGGAAACGCTTTTTTAATGCACACTATTCCTTTAAAAAAATGCTATATTGTCATATTAAAACGGTTTTGGTCTACATATCTAACCTAATTATAAAGTGTTTACAAAAACCTTTGTATTATGGTAAAGTCATGCAACTATAAAGTGCTTAATCCCTGTTTTCCTTTTTTTTTCTATAGGTCGTGGCACTCAAACCTGGAGACACCAGACCTTTGGCAAAGAAACTTTCACCTGATCAAAAATCAAGTCATGTCTTGGCCCGTCAAAAAATGACAACAGAGGTAAGATGGACAGTATGTGTTGTAATCATTTGTGCTAGTAATCATACTGCAACTTGGCAATGTTTTTACAGAAAAGAGTTGACATAGTTAGCAATGACTGGCATTCATATAGTGTAGTAATACTGTACTTAAGTAACTTTTAGTAGAAGTTTTGTATTTTGCAGTTACTGCGTGTATTTTTATTTAGATTCCTTTATTTTTGTACTTGATGCCTATTAAGGTAAAGTCATGCAACTATAAAGTGCTTAGTCTCTGTTTTCCTTTTTGTTCTGTAGGTGGTGGCACTCAAGCCCGGAGACACCAGACCTGGGGCAAAGAAACTTTCACCTGATAAAAAACCTAGTTATGTCTTGGCCCATCAAAAAAAGGCAACAGAGGTAAGATGGACAGTACTTGTTGTAGTCATTTGTGTTAGTAGTTAGTAGCTGCAACGTAGCAATGATTTCAAAGAAAAGAGTTGACATAGTTAGCAATGACTGACATTCATATCTTGTAGTAATACTGTACTTAAGTAACCTTTAGTAGAAGTTTTGTATTTTGCAGTTACTGCGTGTATTTTTATTTAGATTCCTTTATTTTTGTACTTGATGCCTATTAAGGTAAAGTCATGCAACTATAAAGTGCTTAGTCTCTGTTTTCCTTTTTGTTCTGTAGGTGGTGGCACTCAAGCCCGGAGACACCAGACCTGGGGCAAAGAAACTTTCACCTGATAAAAAACCTAGTTATGTCTTGGCCCATCAAAAAAAGGCAACAGAGGTAAGATGGACAGTACTTGTTGTAGTCATTTGTGTTAGTAGTTAGTAGCTGCAACGTAGCAATGATTTCAAAGAAAAGAGTTGACATAGTTAGCAATGACTGACATTCATATCTTGTAGTAATACTGTACTTAAGTAACCTTTAGTAGAAGTTTTGTATTTTGCAGTTACTGCGTGTATTTTTATTTAGATTCCTTTATTTTTGTACTTGATGCCTTACACACAAATTACAAACCCGAGCTTTGTGGGGTCCTTTTGTGAAAACCTTCCCCCAACTTTTTTCTGACTGGCTTTTACACACACAAGTTTCTAGCTGCTCTTTATGGGGCCCTCCCGTCTGCTAATTGTCTTTTGTCTTGGTGTTATCTCTAAAGTTAACATGTCTTCTTAGAACTTCATGGATACTCTTCTTAAAACTGTCTCTTCATCATCTGTTTGGTTTCACAGACTTTTCTTAACTCTTTTTCAGAGAATTTTCATAGAAACACTTTTTCAATACATACTTTTCCTTTAAAAAAATGCTATATTATCATATAAAACATTCTTAAACTATAAATCTAACCTTAATTATATAGTGTTTACAAAAATTTTAGTATTAAGTTAAAGTCATGCAACTATAGAGTGCTTAATCCCTGTTTTCCTTTTTTTTTCTGTAGGTGGTGGTACTCAAACCTGGAGACACCAAACCTGGGGCAAAGAAACTTTCACCTGATAAAAAACCTAGTTATGTCTTGGCCCGTCAAAAGATGACAACAGAGGTAAGGTGGACAATACTTGTTGTAGTAATTTGTGTTAGTAGTTATTAGGGGTGTCACGATTCTCCAAATCCTCGATTCGATTGCATTTTCGATTCTAAGGTCACGGTTCGATTCGATTCTCGATTTTTACATTTGTTCTTTTTTAAGCACAGATTGTCATTTTTTAAAAACTAGACTGTAATACAATAGAATATCTGACCTTTGTTTGCAATGTAACACACTACACTGTCAAATTTAAAACTTTTATTAACAACATAAGGAAACAATAACTTATATCTTTAGTCAATTAAAATTGTTAAAATAAACTGGCTTCCAGTTTCTATTTTGTAAGTGCAGCCTTCTTCAAAAAAGATGACATTCAAGTTCACAACAAAACAAACAAAAACAATAAAACAGAGACATGTCCATAGTCTCTGAACAATGAAGTGTCTTAAACTTTTTGTGAACAGATAAACATGTACCACACTGATAATTACTTTTTATCCCCTCAAAATGATGAGTGTATTCTTCCATATTTTTACAAGGTCTGCTCAGACCTTCAATAACTTTCTCTTTTACATTATTGTACACGGAGGGAATCACCGTAGCTGAGAGGTGTGTTCTACTGGGGATTTCGTAGCGGGGCTCTAACACGCTAATTAAAGGCGTAAAACCGCAGCTTTCCACCACCGAATAAGGTTGCATGTCCGCCCCTATGAATACTCCAACCGCAAGCCTAATCACATTTGCACGAGTTGAGTTGCTTGGAAGTTTAATTCCAAATGAAGACGGAAGAGTAGTTTGTGTAGTTGTTGGTTTACAGATGAATCTATGTTTTTGTTGTGCCTGCGTGATGCCCTGCATGTTAGTCGTGCTGTCCGTGAGAGAATACGCCACACGCACATACAGCGGAGCTTGCAAACTGTTTTATTAATTTTTTGTCAACAACGCGAACGTTGTCAACATAACTCACTGGAAATCCAAAATGCCTCCACTCCAGCGACTTCGGTGAAAGAGGAGGGGATTAAAGTTCTGTCGATGGGTCTCCTGCATCTGCAGTTACCATGCTATCTTTTGAGTGGCTGTTAGAGGAGGTTGACTCGCAGCACTTCATTTTTTTTTTTTTTAAACTTCATTAAGAAATAGACTCGCAGCCCTTTTTCCGCTTGGCAAGTAACCAGTAAGCATGGGGGCTTGGCAGCATTGACGATTCCATTTTTTCATTCGAAGTTCGAGACTTTGTCTTAATTTCGATCGATTTCGATTTAAAGTCGAAATCGTGACACCCCTAGTAGTTATACTGCAACTTGGCAATGTTTTCAAAGAAAAGTGATGATATTTTCAACAATGACTCAATTAAATTTAGTGTAGTAATACTGTACTTTAGTAACCTTTAGTACAGGTTTTGTATTTTGCAGTCATTACATGTATTTTTATTTACATTCCTTTATTTTTGCACATACACACAAATTAAAAACCTGAACTTTGTGGGGTCCTTTTGTGAAAACCTCCCCCCAACTTTTTCCTGACTGGTTTGACTTTTACACAAACAAGTTTCTAGCTGCTCTTTATGGGGCCCTCCCGTCTGCTAATGATATTTTATCTTGGTGTTATCTCTAAAGTTAACATGTGTTTCTTAGAACTTTATGGATTCTCTTCTTAAAATTGTTTATTTTTTATCTGTTTGGTTTCACAGACTTTTCTTAACTCTTTTTCAGAGTATTTTCAGAGAAACGCTTTTTCAATGCACGCAATCCCGTTAAAAAAATGATATATTATCATATTAAACGGTTTTGGTCTACATATCTAACCTAATTATAAAGTGTTTACAAAAACCTTTGTATTATGGTGAAGTCAGGCAACTATAAAGTGCTTAATCTCTGTTTTCATTTTTGTTTCTATAGGTCGTGGCACTCAAACCTGGAGACACCAGACCTTTGGCAAAGAAACTTTCACCTGATCAAACATCAAGTCAATTCTCGGCCCGTCAAAAAATGACAACAGAGGTAAGGTGGAAAATACTTGTTGTAGTCATTTGTGTTATTACTTATAATACAACTTGGCAATGTTTTCAAAGAAAAGTGAAGATGTTTTTAACAATGACTCAATTGAATTTAGTGTAGTAATACTTTAGTTCAGTAACCTTTAGTAGAGGTTGTATATTTCGCAGTCATTGCATGTATTTTTATTTACAGTCCTTTATTTTTGCACTTGATGCCTTACACACAAATTACAAACCTGAACTTTGTGGGGTCCTTTTGTGAAAACCTCCAACCAACGTTTTCCTGACTGGTTTGACTTTAACACACACAGGTTTCTAGCTTCTCTTTATGGGGCCCTCCCGTCTGCTAATGATCTTTTATCTTGGTGTTGTCTCTAAAGTTAACATGTCTTTCTTAGAACTTTATGGATTCACTTCTTAAAACTGTCTCATCATCCTCTGTTTAGTTTCACAGACTTTTCTTAACTCTTTTTCAAAATATTTTCATGTAAACGCTTTTTTAATGCACACTACTCCTTTAAAAAAAATGCTAAATTGTCATATTAAATGTTCATAGACTATTTATCTAGCTTTAATTATAAAGTGTTTACAAAAACTTTTGTATTAATGTAAAGTCATGCAATTACAAGGTGATTGATCTCTGTTTTCTTTTTTTTTTTTTTACTATAGGTGGTGGCACTCAAACTAGGAGACACCAGACATAAGACAAAGAATCTTTCACTTGATCAAACATCAAGTCATGTCTTGGCCCGCCAAAAAGTAACAGAGTTTTTCTCAAAAAAAATTATTTAAAAAAATGCTTTTCAATGCACGCAATTCCTTAGAAAAAAAACTATTTTGTCACATTAAACATTCTTGGACTTAATATCTAGACTTAATTATAAAGTTTTCCAAAACTTTTGTATTAAGGTAAAATCAGGTCACTATAGACAGTCACTATAGTTAGTCACCATAAGGTTCTTAATCTCCTTTCCTTTTCTTTTTTCCTATAGGTGGTGGTACTCAAAGCTGAAGACACCAGACCTGAGGCACAGAAACAATATTATTACACTTGGGTTTTTATATTATTCTTATTATTTTTAAGTATATTTTTTATACTTATTATTTTCTTTAAAAATTACTAATCTTGTATGAGTTACAGTAAATAACGATGTAAAAATCTGGCTATAAAGTAGCTGTAAAAATGTTTGGTTAAAGTCTGTTTAGAAGTACACATAAGGCTGCAAGCAAGTGGAAAGTAAGTAAAATGTATGCTATGTGTTTCTGACAGTTTGCCTTTACAGCTGGTCTGAAAGGAACAATAAATCTAATTAAGAAACAAACAAAAAAAGATTTTGGACCCTAGTTAGATACAAAAGCTTAGAATATTTGTGTATGCAGCAAGTGGACCTCACAACAACTGAATGTTGGAAATGAACCCCATAAGTGACCAAAAAACTAACAAACTTTTTAAAATTCAAATTCGTTAAAACAAAAATGGTTTTTATGTTTGGTATTTTTTTATAGTGCCTCCTGATTTTTTTCACACTTGTAGCATCTTTACAAATGGTGGACCCCACAACTTGCTAAAAAACTGTTGGGCCCCTCAAAGGGGGAATGCAAGTATGTGTGTGTGTGTGTGTGTGTGTGTGTGTGTGTGTGTGTGCGTGCATGCGTGCGTGTGTGTGTGCATGAGTGTGTGTGTGTTAAACGGGTAGAGAGGGCGATATTCTTCTCCAAGATGATGAAGTAGGATTTAATAAACTAGCACACAAGAACAAACACACACACACACAGACACCCTCAGCAGGTGAGTGTAGCTGAGCTGACACTTTGTCAGCACAGTGTAATTTGACATAATGAATGCAAGCCTCGTTACTGCTGTTAATTGGCCAGACTAATTATACTCAGAGGACGTCATTAGGGAGAACCTGCCGCTTCACTCTGTGTGTGCGTTTGTTGGATAAGTGTGTTTGTGTCAACGAGTGTGTTTACAAGTCAGGTAGGGGCAGACGATGGGAAAAGTGCAAGAGATGGGAGGAAACAGGAGGTGTGTTGGGTACAGGTGGGGTACAGCAGAACAGGGAGCAGCGCAGGTGGCTGGGGCTGATGATGAATGTGGACGTGAGAGGGGAGGCGGTACAGTTCAGGTACTGCCAGGGGAAGTACCGGTAAGTTGGATCTTTATCCCAAAACTGATGCAAAGGGCAGGCAGGTTACTTAAAAAATTCAAGGCATCAGGCAAAGTTTGTTTGTTTCCTTTTTTAAAGTAAAGTCGGGGCTAAAGACTGGGTTTTGGCAAAAAGGTCTAGTTAGTGGTCCCACTTACAAGCAGCTGAAATGAGCTTTCTCTCTAGGGTTGCTGGGCGCTCCCTTAGAGATAGGGTGAGAAGCCCGCTCACCCGAGGAGAGCTCGGAGTAAAACCGCTTCTCCTTCACATCGAGAGGCGCCAGTTGAGGTGGCTCGGCCATCTAGTCCGGACGCTTCTTGGACGCCTCCCTGTGGAGATGGTCCGGGCATGTCCCACTGGGCGGAGGCCCCAGGGAAGACTCAGGAAACGTTGGAGAGATTACGTCTCTCGGCTGGCCTGGGAACATCCCGGGTTTCACATGCCCGATGTTGAGAAGCTGACCAGTGATGTCCGAAAACAGAAGTCACATTAATTGGTGAAGAACACAGTCCTGTCATAGGCACACATTCAGTAACAAAGTAACTGCTTTCATAGAGTGATTTCTGATTTTTGTCACTATATATTGGAATGACATTTAGGGATATTATTAGGTTTTGTTGCTGAGGTCTGAGGATAGCTGCGTCTGTTGCGTGTCAAAAGTGAAGAGGATGCTGCTGCCTTTTACCCTTGCACTGACCTGATTGGCATTTGCACTGGAATCTAACTTAAACTGTATTAATTAGATTTTCTATACTTTACCTTTTCAAAAGGGTGCTGTTGTATTTTTATAAACGCAGGCTGCGTTTTATTGCACTCTGTTTAGTTCCCAGAGAAGAGCCACGTTATGCACGTTCCATTTTGTGTTTGTTTTTTCAAATCCTCAAACTAAAAATGACTAAAAATTGGATTTCTTTATTGCATTTCTTTAATTCTATCAAAGCAATGAAACATAATTCATTAATATTGTAATGAAGGTAAACAGAGCAGCCACGTAGCCTGTCGTTCTCCGCAGAATGCACTGCAGGGCAAATAAACATTTAATAACGAATGCTCATTATGTATTTGTAGCCAACTTAGTCATTTTGATAGTAGGCTAGTATAGCTAGTATAGATACATATCACATGCGTTGCCTTCATTATAAGGCTTATTTAAGGCTTTTAATATTTTGCGGCTCCAGACATATTTGTTTTTTGTTTTTTTGGGTCCAATATAGCTTTTTATAACAATTTGGGTTGCCGACTCCTGGTCTAGTTAATGCTACGCAGGTCAAATTGAAATTTTTATCCATCTGTATCACAGGTAATTGATTCATTGAGATTTAAAGAGTAAATGTAACTGATGAAACTAGTAGCAGTTCCTGTTTTAATATTGATCTTGAAATAATAGGCTTGTTATGAGTCATATCTTCACACAAGCATAATGTATTCTACTCACCATTATTAGATGCCTGACTGAGATTTCAAACCAATCAAGTCCAGATGGGATAAGTTAAAGGGCATATATCAGGCAAAATCAACTTTTTTTTAGCTTTTAAGTGTATTATAATGTTCATTCCTCACTAACAACTCTAAGCGGTATTTCAATCCCTTTACTGTTACTGTTTGAATTCTTTGCTTTTGTTTTTGGTTCTATTTAAGTTCCGTGTCTTTTTTTATTTTGAAAGGTTTCCTGTTTTGTATAATGGTTTCGAGTTTTACTCTTGGTCCCCACCTGTCCTGATTGCTTCCACCTATGTCTCGTCTGTTCTGTGTCTATTTAAGTCCTGTCTTTCCCTTCCTCCTGGGCTGGTCCATAGCATTGATGTTTCCCCTTTTCGAGTGTTTAGAGTTTCTAGCTAGTCTCGCCTGCTCAGCAGTGGTTTTTAGCTTTGAGTTTGTAATTAAAGATCTTGTTCACCTTGAACCCCTGCCTCCTCCTCTCTGCGCCTGGGTACTTCCCAAACCTATCTTTGTGACATTTACGCATTTCTGAGCATTCCTTTAAAAACCTGCGGTCCAAACACCAGCCCCTGCCAATCTATGAAACGAGCGGGTTCTCCTATCATGACATAGAGAAGTGAGGAACAGCCACTTCCAGGAAGAGTTTTCGCCCCCAGGCTAACACATACACCAACTTTCTCCACTGAGCTAGCAGTGATCAGCAAATGTGCTTTCATTTTATGTGCATAACATGCACATCTATCAGAGGCAGGCCGAGATAACCTATTGTCAGCTCGCACTGCACACACGTGCAACCAGCCCGCCAGCCCTACCAAGGAAAAAGTGGGGGGAAGCGGCAGAAAGAAACCGACCGCCCAACTGGGTAGGCGGAGACAGGCAACCAGCAGAGGCCCCAGACAGGGCCAGTGGACGGTGAGCCTGAGGACCAGGCTCTAGTTGCTGCGAGCAACGATGGAAAAATTGGGGTGCCACGGTATGCCCGAAAAAAGGGTGCCAACACCCCGGCAGCAGACGCCAACCCATCACACCCAGTCTGGAGGGCGGTAGACAGAGAACAATGTGCCCTCACCCCCCCCCCCCCCACCCCCGTTGTGTGTGTATGTGTGTGTGTATTTAAAGAGGTGCGATTAAAATTGGTGGACCGGGCAAAGCCAGCAACAGCGGAATCTGATCGTCCATCACAAGGCCCAACGTGAGTGTATTTGTGTTAAATAACACCCCCCCCCCCCCACTGATTGATATTTGTCTTTACATTTTTTACATTACATTATTTATATCTGTTTATTTATTAATCTTGTTTAGTACGTGTAGTTTCTCTAAATCTACAGACTTCTTTCTGCATTTTTTGCAGCCGCTGTAAGCCACTCATGTGTTCAGTGACATCAGAAGATTCAACAGATTTTCATGCCTTTGGGTTCGAACTACAAATAAATTGCACAAATTAAAAGAATGGTTATATTGTTCCATTCAGACAATACATTTTCTTTTTTGGTCAGGTTGGTTTTGCATGAAATTAGCTATTTTTTCTTTTTGGTTTTCTATTTTTGTGAGCCCAACTTATTCTTTCACTTCTTTTTTTGTGCAATCATTGTTTTTGCATTTGTGGGTAAAAATTCATTAATCATTATAATTTGTCTCATTAGGGATGAGCTGTGATACCTGAACCATGGAGCGCTAAGACACTTCACTCTGATGGCTTCATTCATGTCAGCAACAGAGAAGGTCAGAAGGCTCAGATAAATTGGACTTCTACTGAGCTTTGCTTTAGAAGTTATGCATGCATGTGTATTCATAAATATATTCTATTGCATAAAACAGGTGGGAAGCATGATTCATAACCTGTCCAGAGCTTCCTATATATCCAAGTTTCTTTTCCATATTTACAGTGGGAAATTTGTGGCAATTTAGAGCTGCGCAAAAGTGCAACTGGTGCCAAGTGTTACTCTCTTTTAAATCTTTCAATTTCAGCTCAGCAGTTTTTGACACGTACTTTGCACATGACCCAATGCATCATCTTTACCGTCTCTCTGGGGAGTTCATCGGAAAATATGTGTGCTGTAATGGCCTACTTTTAACTTCACCTTCCTATGCCCTTCCCATGCAAGTTCAGATCTGTTGGAGGCAGAATTCTCTTTTTAAACGCTTCAAGTTTTTAACTGCCTCAAGCAAAGTAGAGGCAGAAAAATCGGCAATAAATTGTGGACGAAGGACGCAGCCATTATGTTTGAACCTGACTAAACAGTTAAAAAAAACTGTTTCAAACTTTACAAGGATTTTGTGACAACAAGGTGCAAAAAAGTCTTTATTATATGAGCTATTCATTTTCATGCCATGAAAAAAACACAAGTCAACATCACAAAAAAGTATCCGACCTATAGACAAAAATGAGAAATTTAAAGATTATGATAGAAAAATTCAGTAATTGGTATGTCTGTCATAATTTGAAGATTAAATGTGACAGATACATTAATGAACAGTCCAAAAACAAAGTCTGCACAGTTTTAGGTTTTCTGAGTAGAAAATCACGTAGAAAACAAACATGATATAGAAAAATAATGCATTATTAAAATGATTGCTCGTTTGAAAAATCAGCAATGTCAGAGTAAAGCTGACGGTTTGAGCTGCCACAGGCACACACGCCCAAATCCTTCAAGAGCACTGATGTCCACATGGTCACAAACACAGAAAGGGTTCCTGAACACAGAAGGGAGACAGGATTGCTCGACTGGAAACGTGAAAAGAAACACACAGACCTGGCTGCCTGACTGTTTCCAAGCTGCTGAGACAATCCGGCAGCAGCTGGTGGCTCGTCAGGACTCTTGAAACTGTGGGTTGATGTGTGATCTGATCACAGTTATAGGTTTACTAAACCTGGGAAGACCAGGACCAAAACAGCACATTAACACATGTTCATGATGAGAGAAAAAAGGGATAGTAAGAACAGAAATATCATGAAGTTCAACCCAAATTCAACAAGAGTCTGTTTTGAATCACCCCATTTAAAATTATTTCAATGAAATTATTTCTGTTCAACACAAAAACTGTATTCAGTTAAAAAGAGTTTGTCTTGAATTGTTTGTCATGTTTTTCCCCAAATTCTCAGTTGATGTTAATTTATACCTACCCGTAGTCACAAAAAATCTATCGCAGTGTGCCTCAAATGTTACTCTGTGGAGTTATTAAAAATGAAAGTGACTAAAACCACAATTACATAATCAAGAAATTAATTTACAGCTCTTTTTTTCTGTTTAGTTCTTTTATTTATATAGCCCGATATTACAACAATAGTTGTCTCAATGGGCTTCACTAATTGCATAAGAACATGAAATCAGTCATAAGAATACTGTCTGTAATGGCTAAAGCAAAATAAACAGACTAAGCTAAACTGGGCAGCCCCGCCCTCAGACCCGCCTTCTCGGAAAAAAAAACAAGAAACCTCAGGGACGTCCACATGAAGGAAGGATCCTCTCTCAGGACGGACAGGCAATGTATCAAAACTGTTGGAGAAGTATTAGATTTTTTTACTCTACAACTACATTTTTAAATAATGTAGCCAATGGGCTTAATCCAGATGGAGTGGGTGGTCAGTTGGGGGTGTGAAACAAGACAAAGGCGAGGTCCACGGCCAGGTACAGGAGCAGAGACAAGACAGCTGGACTCTCAAATAACCCCCCTGGAGGGGAGTGGAAAAGAGGGACAACACATGAATCGCATTGCATCAAACAGAGGCATGGAGAACTAAATGATTAATAAATGATCAAGAATAGATGAGAGGAGAAGTAGATGGGAATAGAGGACAGAACCCTCAGCTTCTAATGTCTAGCAGGCTACAAGCAACTAATTATTATTCTTGTTAAATTTAATTCAAACATGTAAACAGTGAGTGGCTTGCACTATGGCACATGTGCTAATAATAATAACAATATACAAAGTTTACTGAAGACGTTTCTTTGCACTTTAGTTATTTACGTTTCGTGAATTCTACAAAACGACTTCACAATTGGTATTAGAAATTCAATAAGGAAAAAAAGTCCTCCAATGACCAAACAAACAGCTCACAGAGAACAAGCTTATGCTTTTAGGCTGAAACTCCATCAGCAGAGTATTTACTTAGCCTGAAATTAGCTACAGCCAAGAAACTTGAGTAAATTCTGAGAAACAATTTCAGTTCCCAGTCCGCCAACAGACAGATCTGTTGGATGTGGGTGTGGCAGAGAAAAGTGTACTTTCCTAATGCTGATTCTGCAAGACAATCCGTCCTTATCAGTGACTGATCTCCACATTGGAGGAAAAGTAGACGGAGAAGCTGGAGGCAATTACACACACACACATACTGAGCAGCAGACAGAGGCATGAAATTGCATAGAGGAAAGGGATACAGAGAGAAAAGCTGAGAGACTATTGAGAGAACAAACAGGCCTATCAAACGACCACAGACCCAGATAACAAGATAAGACCTAATCAATCAATCTGTGCACACGGAGAAAGACTGCGCTTAAGTGGCTCATGAGTCCTGCTGTAAATTAAATCTGCACACTCCTTCAAGTAAGACAGGATGGAAGAAGTGAGAACTGCAGAGGAAAGAGAAAGAGAAATTGGGGATAATAGAGGCTAATTTCATCAGCGTGGCCCATGATGAAGCTTTTACACGGTGGTTTGAGAGGCCAAACTAAAAGACTGGAGGTTTGGTGATATTGAATATGAGTCGTGTTCCGTGATTAGATTTGTAAGACGATAGCCAGGAATGAGATTATAGGGTCTAATACGGATATCTGAAAGGGTGTCAGATCTTAAGGGTTTAGTGTGTGCCTGTTTGTGTGTACATTTCAGTGCCGGTTCCTAGAAATTCTCCTTCCGTTCAAGAAAATCCAACAGACAGCAGCATAACGCACTGTAAAAATCATTTAAGAAAGCATCATTTGTCTTATCATCTTATCTTATCTTATCTGTATGTGTCTGGCTGTGTTGTATCTACCAGAAAAAGATGGTGGTCAGCAGACGCAGAAGTAAAAACCATGAAAACGTGTCTACACTAACAGAAACAGACATACCAGTGTTCTTCATTCTGCTGATTTTCTACATTAAGTGCCAAAGATAGTGTGTTAGTTGGCAAAAATGTGTTTTTCTTAGTTTCTGGAAAAACTCCCTGACAAAACAGTAATTAAGGCGGTTAAATGTTTACTTTAATATCTGCTCCATTTGCCTAAGTGCAAGTGAGTCAACGGTTGCCAGGTTCCGAATATTTATGCAGGGAAAATTATGATTCAGCTCACCACGGTTCCCGACACCAGTGGAGATGAACTGTTCTGGTGATGGACACGTGAAGTTCATGTGTGACTTTGTTGACTGCTTCTGCCTTTATAATGTTCTACAAATCATTCAGTAAGGCTGTCAAGTGGGAAGAATGAGGCCATGGTTCTGAGGCAGAAAAAAGTAAAATACCTCCTTTTGGCTTTGTATGAGTCATTCTCCCAAGTAGAGTTTAAATATCTAGGCCTGTATATATATTTTTTTTTTACATGATTGGGACAGCTAAAGATCCCGATAGACCAAAATGAAGATGAAGGATACCCTAGAAACATACACAAATTTAAATACAAATAAAGTTCTGCCTCAATACAAAATGAGTTTATGTGAAAGAAAGCGACATGGGCTGAATCTCGCGTGTCTTGGGGAAGTATAGGATATTTAATCTTTAAAGTTCCTTATTGGTATTAACATTAGTTTATCATGTTAGTAAGTTAATTGTCTTTTCTGATCTACATATCTTAAATTAATTGACTGAAGTTGATTTTATGATAATAATCAATATTGTTATTAAGACTAGAACTCAAACAATTGAACAAAAACTATTCTGAGTTCTTCATTTAATAACAAGAATGTTAAAAAGGATCATTCATGAAAGCACCTTTGAGCTTGATTAAATCAAAAATTCCTTTCCAACTATCCAACATAAAAAATGTTCATACTCATTCTGATCAGATTTGGCATAGATGGGCATAAACCTTATGTATCACCTGCACAGCCTGTGTGTGCAGCAGTACAAACACCATAGAAATTACTAGAGTGCGGTGTAGGGGCACAGTAGGACATCATCACTCTTGCGTCATAAGTGTGTTTAACTCAAATTATGCTTACAAATATTTTACAATATGATTATCAGACTCATGCAATGTTTTTTTTTCATTTTCATGACACCCCTTAAGGCCACCATACGAGCCACGAGGAAACACCTGCTTTCCATTTAGGGTGCAGCCCCTCCCTTCCACAACCTCCCCAACCCAGAAACCTGCAGCACCGGTACAGATCAACCACCAAACAGGTGCATGTGACGTCAGTGCAAGACATCATGTGAGAACAGCCTCTGTCCCAAAGATACACAGGTGACCTCATACAAACCTTGGAAAAACGAAGTAAACAAAACCTGAACATATGCTGCATACTGCAAATCCAACCACCAAATGGGAACGGCATTAGAGGACTGTCTGTTGATTCTCAGCTGGATTTAAAATTCCTGATCTTCAATATGCAAACCAAACAGAAGTGGAAAACCTGACTCACAGTAGCACATTAACTATGAAGATGTTTTTCCGCTCCTGTGGTGACAGACAGCAGCAAACACACAACAGATCCCTCCCAGCAGACAACGCACAGCCCTCACATCATTAACACCTCCCGCTGTGTATTACTGGGCTTTCACTGTCTGGAGACGCAGAGCCGAGATGGAGAACAACCAGGAGACAAACACTTAGGACACAAATGAAGAGGTGCAATAAATGTGGGTGTTCGTGCATCCATGTGTGCACGTGTGTGTGTGTGTGCATGTGTGTGTACTGTATTCAGTCGCTGATTCCCAAATGTCTCGACTCATCTGTTAATTAGCCAGAGGCAATTACGAGTGCTTAAAGACACTCAAATTCAGGTATGCAAATAATCAAAACCTGCTCAAATAACTACCTCTAACAGCTCAGATTATACAAAGAAAAAACTCTGCAAAACAGACTTTTATCTCCAAAAAGCAGTAAGAATACAATGAACAAATGTAGAAAAAAAGGGTCAGAAATAGGAAAAAATATGAGGGGAGTTAATCATAACTCCCAATAGAGCGCGTGAGCAGGGTGGATTCTATCACACCAGCTCTCATTTATATGCTAATTTACACTATTAGCAGAGCTAGGGAGACAATGAGAGTCTAATAAATACCCACTGATAGCTGTTTGTTCATCAGCAGCTTTAGTTTGACCAGCCAACATCTGTATCTCAATGTGTGAGTGTTTTGCTTTGATTGGTCAACATGAAACTCAGACATGCAGGCAAAAGTGCAAAGTGGATGTTAAAGGAAACAAATAAAAGAGCATTGTCATTTAAAATAATGGCAGAAAATCAGATCTTATCACTGTAATTTAATTTGGATTAACACTGCAAATCACTTTTCTCTCCTCTTGCTTGCTCTCCTTTACTTTAGTTCTTTTAAAATACTGATAGCCACTTGAGTGCTTCCCTCACATTCTGTTAGAAGCTTTTGTTGCTGCTGATCTTAATTCAGCACAGTTGATAAATCAAAGCTTAACATGCGTACCTCTCAATCTTCAAACCCGACCGGGCTTTTTGAGGGTCCAAAAACCCAATCTCAGATCCATTATCTCACGCACAAACACAGTTTTATGTTTTCTTCATGTGTCAGATGAAGAAAAGAAAAAACAAAACAAAGGATAACAGCTTTAAGACAACTTAAAAGTCTTTGTCTTTCTGTTTAGCCAGAATCAGAAGTTCAGGACATACATTTTTCAACAGGGAGTCAGACATCATCATTTAAAAAGTTATGGAAAAAACTTTTTTATCAATAATATTTCAGATGGACACGGTGTTTTAAACTTTTTATCCTGACTTTGATGCAAATCAGTGGGAGGTTTGATCACCTGGTAATGCATGCTACTTATTGAATGTAACGGTGTGTTCCCAAAAGCATCATTCACAGGGACCATAAATGATGCTTTCTTTTCTTTTGGAACCTATGCAAGATTTCTATGGTGTCTATCCAGAGGTTCAGGTCAGGTGAAGTGCATGTACGTATGTATGATGGGGGTTTGCAGGCCTTGTCCTGTGGGGGGGCGTTCTGGGGGGAGGGGGTGCCCAAAAATAAAGAACCACTAACACCTATGTGGTGGTTTGAGGTTGAACCACCACATCCACCTTTGTCATGGTAGGGAGAACAAATCAGTGCAAGGGGGGGGGGGGGTCATCTAAGATAGCACAAGGGTTAAACTACAGCATGCATCTATTGCCCAGAATTGACTGTTTGGTGTCACAATTCTAATGAATTTTACCCAATGCCAACTCTGAAACAGGATATTTCACATGACAAGAGGGAGAAATGTTTTTTTCAATGACAGAAGGCATTCATTTCAACAGCAAATCAGCAAATAAACTTAAAGCTGTGTAACATAAACCAGCAAAGAAACAACAGAGCAAAGCTCCACAGAGAAATGGTGGACATAAAGAGTTGTTTTAGATACAAAGAGGACTAACCAGGATCAATTTTGACCTTTTTCGCAGTTTGATTTGTCGCTGACACTGAATGACCAGTAATGAAACCCATCCATCCATTTTCCAAACCCGCTAAATCCCTTTCGGGATCACGGGGTTGCCCGATCCTGTCCCGGCTAATGTTGGACAAAGGTGGGGTAGAAACAATAACCAGAATTCTGACAGTTAATTGTTTGTTGTAAGGTCATAAATCATCTGCATAAAACAAACACAAAGGCTCCTCTGTAAAAAAGAAATGTCAGATGTTTGCATGAATGCTTCTTGGAAAAATGTCCCACAGAAATATTCCACATATTTGTACAAAGTGCAGTGAGGTTAAAGATGCACTCATTTTATGAGTCTTTCAAAAAAGTCAATTATCTTTGGGACGATATTTAAGAATCTGTAGAAAAGTGGCATTCTGAGCACATTTAGATGTACTAAAGTGGGGTCATGTCAACCTAAAAACTAAAGTTATTTTATTTTATGTGCTAACTAAAATTCAGACAAAAATGAAACAATAAATGTTTAAAGTAAAAACCTATTTTCTGTGCATACAAAAAGCAGATGTTGAACCATTTGGAAACATAAAAAAAATGATTGACTGGAATATTTGTCTTCATATATATTTTATTTGTAAAAAGCAGGTTAGGATTTTTTTTCTGACAGGATGATTTTTATGACTTGTTGGTTTTATTTATGTGTTTTCGTTGTTGTGTTTTGGCTGTAATCATGTCGTGATGCTGCTGTGAGATGATGCAGCTCATGTTTTTATGTACTTTTATGATCAAAGTCAATAAAAGCATGATGCTAAAATGAATAAATAAATGTATAAATCTAACTTTGCAGAAAAGTTTTTTTTCTTAATATAAATTCAGCAAAAGTGGGACAAATACAAACATTAAACTGTAGAAATAAATGAATCTGTTGGCTGATTTGTTTTCTTTTTTGGATGGGTGGAGGTGGATTTAACATCAGGTCCTGTGAAGTTTCCAGTTTATTGGGTCAGAGACGGGCTTCTTGCTGACAGGCGTATCCGTTTAAAATGACGGTGTTTGGGTGGTGAAAGAAGATGAAGGCATAGGGAGAACATGCAACTCCACACATGGTTTTGTCCACTCAGCAGGTTTCAGTTGAGCTCATGTCGTCTAAAAGAAAAGTTCCTGTTCATTCCCTAAACTGATTTGAGAATCACACATTTTTCATATCCTAATTTTACCCTCTTTTTTTGACGAGGTTCTCTCCTCTATGTTGTGAAATCATTGAAGTGCCCCATGCTTGAACTCTCAGAAAGCTTAAAGACATAAGGAGAAATGTTTCCCTTGATGGTGTTTCAGGCTCGTTGAGCATATATCCTCTCTGTCTTTTACATTACTCATTTGCAAAAAAAAAAAAGAAAGCATCACTATCCAACCGTGGAGGAGCTGATGAGTGGATGCCGTGCTCACACACACACACATACACACACATGCTGTGTGCTGATCACCTTGTCACAGACACTTAAAGAAACACAAAGAGGGAGATGTAAACCAAACGCCCTGCAATGGTTTTCCCTCATGTCACCACCACCAGTGTGTGAGCGTGTGTTTACGATGCTAAAGGCCACATGCAAAGGGTTTCTCAGGCGACATCCAAAGGCTCTTGCAGGAGGAGAGAAGGGCTGTGATCGCTTTTCCATGCCCTGTCACAAGGACACGCTCATACAAAAAAACGACAAAAACAAATCAAAAAACAGGAGTGGAGTCGCAACCGCTTCGTTCCACTGCGTGTTGCTTGGCAGGAAAACATCAAAAATCGCATTGCCACGGATTCCAACACATCAAGCTCCCTTCCCATCCTTCATGCCAAACTAAATCTTCCTTTTAAGTCATTATTCTCAGTTTTACTGAAGACAAACACACTTTGATACTGGACTCAAATACACACAAATGGTTTCAGAATTTCTACAAATGATGTTTTCCATGAATAAAGTAAGTTAAAGGATAAAATGAGGATAACATTTCAAAGCTTTAGACTCCATTATGGTACTTTTTATTACTCTTTTTGTCATGATTAACTGAATTTAGCCTTGGATTTTTGTATAGATATTCTTACATGAGTAAAATTTGGACCAGTTCCCTTTAACTACCTAAAGTACCATTAAAAAACTGATCTATGATTGATAAGTTCAATGTAAAATAAAAATTATCCATTTTAATTTTGTTTCTATCTAAAAGGACAGTAAGGATGGATGTAAACAATCACAATGTTTTGTAAAAAATAAAAAAATCTTCTTTAAAGATGAGTCAATAATAAACTAAACTACAAGAGTAAATGTGTCCTTTTATTTTTGCACAACAGCACAGACAAAGCTTTGAATAATTGATTGGGATGGGATTTCCTGAAAAAAATGCCAAATGGCCCTCATTTTACTGCTCAATTCCACAAGTTCTGTTATAGATTTTACTATATCTCATGTTTACCCACTACAAATAAAAAAAAACACTTTAAATGGTTTTCTCTCTCTGCCAACAGATCAGTTTTAATGCTGCAGCCAGCAGATTAAGCCCCTAGTGAAGACATTTTAAATCTAAGACATAAATTTGATTTATACAAAATAAAATCTACAATCACAATAATAATGTTACCCAACTCTAAGAAGACAAGTTTTAGTTTGCATTAGTTTGCCTTGAGGATGAAATAGAAAAAGTCTCCTCCTTCACCAAAATACTCAAAAATATGTATGTAACATGCCAAATTGTGAAAACAACTTTCTTTTAACCTTAAAAAGTGATAAGGACATAAAGGAGTGTGAAACTACAGCAGCTGCAAGCTGGGCCAACACTGATGAAGCCTTAATGGGAATCAGACAGATATGAGCCAAGAAGGCTTCAATCACATTGTGTCAGAACAAAACTCACCAAACTGTTTGCAGGTCTGTGTGAAGAAAGTGTGAGGAGTGACTGTGTTATGGAAATGAACCACCTCAAAGTTTAAAGCTGCTCTTTTCCCCCTCCATGTTTAACAGAATCGTGTTGTGTTGAATTGAAGAGGACTTTCTTTGTTCTCAAAGATAAATATGTTCCCAGGTTAAGACGAGCCATGATTGATTCAGACACAGAGAGGTGAATGGATGGAACACTTTATCACTGCTGGAGGGAAGAAACAACAAACATTTTCACACTTCACGACAGGAGCATTTAGAAAGGAAGATTATATCGTTTTTATATTTTTACGCTAAATGACAGGAAAAGGGAAGAAGCAAATCATTAAAGCCAATTTTCTTGCTCTTTTTAATCTTGATTGTAATATTGCTTTTCTTCATAAAAGCATAAAGAAACTCCAAAAGAGAAAGTATTTGAATATGTTTGAAAGATGTATTATTTTTCTGGGTCTTTCTTCACATTTAGAGATGGACTTAAATCAAAGTGGCTGATAAAAGACAAGATGAGTGTATCTGTTAGAAGTAAGAGTCTTCTTAACAATGAATATGCATTGTTTTGTCAAGCAGATCAAAACAATTACTCAGGTGAACATCAATGGAAGTATTAATACTGTCCAATCTGGAATTTTTCCAACTGTTTTATCATATTAACTAAATATTGAAGACATTTCCAAATCCAAGATGTTATTCTGACAAGCCTGATGTTTTTTTGCTCAGCAGTGTGGATGACATGAGGTATTATGCTGCCTCCCAGTGGTTGCAAAGGTCACTGCATCTTCACTGCACTTGAAAATGTACTTTTAATTAATAATTTATGAGCCAAAATATAACTTTAACTTGAAATAAGAATTTCAATTCTTAGAAGAGAAAAATATATAAAAGGTAAAATTTGTAATACCAACCACTGCTCATGAATTTGTCACATGCCATTAACTTGAAAACAAAAATCTGTTTGATGAACACATGAACCCCATGAGCAAGATTTTTTTTTTCTGAGGAATGCAAAACTAAAGGTTCAGATCAAGACTGTTTCTGAACCCAGGCAAGCATGCTGTATTCACATGCATCACAAGCACAAGATTAAAAGTTGCCAATTTAAACACTAAACAGGTCCAATGTGGATTACATCTGGCAGCCTCCCCATCGACTCATATTCAGCCAGCAAAACCCTTTAATGACAAGAACTGCATTAAAGATGTCAGATCTAAAGGTGAAAGCTGGATGTCAACAGTTGGTTCTAGTTCCTTACAAATAGAACAGATAAATATAACAGGAAAAGAAGTCACAAAATCTGGGCTAAAACAAAAAAAGAGAGACTTAAAAACAAATATACTAATAAATAAAAGTTTATTTGTCAAACCTCAAAACAAAGTCTTTTTCTTAACAAAAATGTACAGAAAGTGGATACAATGTGCAACACAGAAACAGGGACTTTAATGTTGGTCACAAGTGGTTTGTGGCTTGAAGACAGCTGTCAGACCTTTGTATTAAGCCTCCGTCTTTAGCTCCTGTTAGCAACAGCGTTGCAGTAAACAAATATGATTTCAAAGAGCGGCACAGGCGATGCTCAGAGAGTGCAGGAGTGTGTATGTGCGGGCATGAAACCCGGAGATTAGGAGCAGAAGAAGATTTTAACTGAACAAGTGGAGCACTGAACCTAATCACATCACGGCTCTGAGTCATTAACCCGTGTGTGTCGGGGGGGGCGTCAGTGACACCGTCGATGGAGGGGTGGACATTTTTATAACAAACGCCACACACACTGTCATCATGCATCCAATGACTCATGAGATTAACTGACAGTAAGCAGCAAAAGCGTCAAACACAGACATGTCGGTGAGTTTTGCGGAGCATCATCCCTCCTTCTTGTTTCCCCAGCTGAACAGTCTGGACCTGGAGGACTTCTTCTTTGCTTTCTCCTTCTTAACGTCTGCAACAGAAGGTAGAGCACACATAAACGTACCATCTAACACAAGCCTGTTCCCATGAATGAACGGAGAAACTTTGGCATTAACTGGATGAATACATTAAAGTGAAATAGCTAATCTTTAGCCCACTGCAGCCATTCGCTGGCTTGAAACATAATAACCTTTCTCTGAAGTTGAATGAATCTCCTCAATTCCAATCATGAATTGCAAATGAAGTCAGCTTTAACTGTGTTCTATCAGAGGGTCAAATTACCCGGCCACATTATCCATTTGTCTAACAGCAAAGCTGCTGACAGAAAGAAAGAAAAATGGTGGAGGGGGGGCATTTTGTTTGATGCTTTTTTTTCCATTAACAAAGATCAGATTGAATGAGATGAAAACATTTCCTAGTAGGGTTATCACACACACACACACACACACACTTCTGTATGCCACAATGAGAGTTCCTCCAACTCCAGTGAGAAACACACACAGAAGTCCTAAATGCGACCATTTAAAGGCTAGCTAACTGCTGGTCACACCAAGTTGTGATAACTAATGAACAAAGCTGAGGCTTGCGCCGATGGAGACTTACTGAAATCCATCATCATCTTGTTGAGTTTCTCGTCCTCCTCTTCCTCTCTGAGAAAATGAAGCACAAATAGTAAAAGGATTAATAACAGTGCATTTTTCCATGAGCGAAAAAACAACCGTTATACTGTCACAGCTGCCCTTACGGGGGGGGGGATAAATCTGTACGAGGCCCACAGGAAATTTTAAGATCAGGGACAAAAAATGTTTTTTTTTTCTACAGGCATGCTGCGCCGTGGAACAGTACCCCCTGTACGTCATAAGTGCGTGTGACTTCAATTATCCTTACAAGTGTTCACGATGCCCAACAGTGGTACGTTCCAGTGTCATGAGGTGGCCGCACAAACCTCAAGAGGACAGGAAGACACACCTGTTCTCTCTAAGATGCAGACCT
This sequence comes from Oryzias sinensis, assembly GCA_037389245.1. NCBI lineage: Eukaryota > Metazoa > Chordata > Actinopteri > Beloniformes > Adrianichthyidae > Oryzias > Oryzias sinensis. The sequence continues at coordinate 20,597,432 of CM074490.1, forward strand.
TCCTCTCTACAACCCTCGACGGGCCAGGACAACGCAAAAACACGCAGCACCCGCACAGGGGTTGACCTGTGAGGAAGGCTTCAGCTTATGAACTTTAGCCAGTACACAGGAGTGTTATTCTCTTTTGTGTGTTTTTGTCCTAAGCTGATCATTTTTTGGTTGTCCTACCATGACATTTCTTGGTGTATAACAGGTTAAAAAGACAGCACTGGATACAAAAACAAAAGTCTGCAAACTGCTCCAGACTTTCTCATTCTGACAGCCCACCTGAGTCGGTCCTCGTCCAGACCTTCCACTATGGCGTTTCTGCCATTGATGATCTCCAACAGTTTCTCCATCAGCTCTGCTTCTTTCTTCCTGTCCCACTCGGTTTTCAAATGTTCTGCGCACAAACAGAAGACTTCAGTCTTGCCTCGTTTCCTCTTGGGGGGGGGGGGGTTCCCTCTAAAGACCTCACCAGGTTTATCCATCAGCCTCCTGAGCTGCTGCTCCACACTGGGCTGCTGCTCCTCCAGATCCTGAGTTTTACCACTGGAACCCAAAAAACAATCAAACATAAGAGAATTTCAGTCCAGGTTTCAGTCCAAATAAGGGCGTTAATAAGATCATTTATATTTTCTTGATGGCAACTTCTGGACTCCATTTATTAAATCATATTATTCCCACTTTAGACAAGGTTTTCAACTTTTTATCCTTCCTTGAAAATGAACAAAATAATAGTAGAAATGCTGTGGTGCATTATGATACCTCTGCAATGATGTTACACCAAATATGATTAAAGAAATTGCATCAAAGGAATCAAAAGTTATTCACAAGTTCTCCTCACATCTAGTGCATCTTCCTCATGTATAGATCAAATCTGTTTTCTTCAAATGAAAATCCCTCGGCAGACTTTGCTTTGGTTGGTGGCGTTGGTCAGGTGGGGCGATGAAGGCTGTCTTGTTCCTTGCTGTGTGGTGTAGCAGGTTGGGGGGGGGGGGGGATACTGGGAACTCAAACAGTCAACCTTCTGGCTGCAGGTCTGTTTGCCTAATTGCTAAATAGTAGCAACCCTTTCTCCGGATGGGCGTGTGTGCACTCACATGTAGACGAGCTCAGACTCCCGACGCATGGCCACCTGCTTGTTCCTGATCAAGCTGAACCACTCCTCCATCAGCTCATCCATGACCGAGTCGTCGGCACCCTCTGACACACAAACACACTCCCAGTTTACCACACACCTTTGTTTCCACCCCTTCGTGCATAACGAGCTCGATCATCTCACCCTCCTCGCTGCGCAGCTTCATCTCCAGCTCCACTCCTCGCCTCTCCAGCTCATTCACGTTTTCTTCAATCGCCTGGAGCTCCTTGATGATCTCCTCTCTGGGAATGTAGTTCGGCTTTGTCTACATGGGCGATCAGACAAAAGTGTGGAGCACAAACAGAAGTGACATACCTAAACCCTGCTTAGCGTGCAAGCAAGACAGACAAATAATGATAACAATTACACACAAAACCCCTTTCTAAAAACACTTCACACTGAGAATAACTCACAACTTCTTGACTTTTTAAACTCAGTTTATTAAATTAGGAACTTTACAAAGAACACAAACAAGTTTAAAAAATCTAAATACAGTCTAATTTACTTATACTGTAAGTGAATTATATCAACTATGCATGTGGTGTAGAATATCAGACACACAAGCCTCCTTTTATGTGGGTCCATTTGTCCATCCACATCTTTTTAGAAGTCTGTCTGCCGCTTCTCATGAAATAATTAGTCTCCATCTGCTTTTTCCAACATGATCCGACACCAAAAATAACCATTATATGATGCCAAATCTATTTCCGAAAACCCTCTGTTGGTTTTGTAGGACCAGGTCTTCAGGATGACTAACAGAGACTCAATTCCACCGTGTCTTCCACATGAGGAAGATGCAGTCTGTTACAGACCTGCTGTAGTGTAAAGCCACGAGGAGGCCAGTGCAGCGCGAGCTACCACATCAACGGACAGAGATGAACCCTGAGACTAATCTGCAGCTGCCTCTGTAAATTTGTTTGGGTGAAATATATTGAACCCGTCTACTGATGGAGTCATCCTCCACTGCTGCTGCTGCTGCTTCCTGTTTAGAGCTGAGAGTTCTGCTGAAGACGCTCACAACTCGCCAGAGAGGCAGGCTGTGAGTCGACTACCGGTTATTGCTTCTAATTTAAGTGATTTTGGTTCAACTTGGAAATCAAGTCAGAATTAGAAGATAAACAAAGTTCCTCAAGTTTATACAGCTCATTAGAATAGCTAATAAACAGAGAATTGGAAATCAAAACTTTAAAATGTAAAGTCAGAATTAATAAAAGAAAAACATTAAAAACAAGAAGTTTGGTGACTGGCATCAAGCTAAATGTTGCCACAGAATAGCAGAGAATGAGTATTTGTACCTTAGTGCCCTTTGACTCTGGCTTGGTGCCGTTTATACTTTGCGGTTTGAGGCTTTTCTCGTGTACTGAAAGAGAGATATTATTTTTGAAAAGGCAGTATACACAAGTGTGAGAGTTGAGAACACAGAGGGGAAGGATTTTTTGTTATTCAAAGAATGTTGAAATGATCAAATGTAAATACCCTTTGGTGAATGTGAATTTGCAGAAGAGCTGGCTGAATGAGGAGTTGGAGACGGTCCAACAGGAAGTTCTGTAGTCTTTCCAGCTCCATTGGACCACGGTTTAGCAGGAGACACTGGAATACTGGCAGGTCTAAAAATGAATGAAGTAGTAGGACACAAGGGGGAAAGCAAAGAAACTATTAGGAGACATCTCCCAATTTTCATGAACCAGCCCTTCCCAGCTTAGTTTTATTTGACAAGAACAAGAGCAAAGGTCACATAGGGATGGGAACTCTGAGCATGTGCTGCACCGTGGAGAACCTGAATCAGTCCTAACAGCACTTGGGGTTCACATGCATGTGGTGAAGGAGGACAGACCGACCGAGGCCTGTGACTACAAACGACTGCCCGGCCATTTGGAGGAGCAGCAGGATGGATGGATGGATGGATGGATGGATGGATGGATGGATGGATGGATGGATGGATGGATTATCAGAATTTAAAAAGAAAATTTCCGCTCTGCCAGTTAATGCCTTACATTGTCTGTCTGCTAACCACTCACCACTGTTCCCCAGGATGAAAGCCAGAAAAAGGAGAGGCATTTCTGAGCAGAATTAAACATAACACAAACAAAATAGCAAAAAAATAAAATAAAAAGACTTACTTTGTTTCTTTAATTTCTTTGGAAACGGGCTTCAGCTTTGACCTCCAATCTACAGGAGACTCATTGTTTGAAACTACAAAGAAAGAAAATTAGAACCATTTCTAATTCACCACATTAATACATTTCAACTTCAGCAGGCTGCACAATTTAACCAGAAAAAAATACAGAACTCAACTCATCAAGCGGGTCATGAGATTCCGTTGTATTTTTCAGCCGGTTAAACTGCAGAAGCACTGATCCGAGTAGATGTTACTTTTTAATGAAGAACTTATTCAAAGGTTGGGGAAAGCTGTCCAATTTGAAAACTAAAATATGAAAAATATTCTAAGCCTATAATTCATTTAGCTTCACACGGAAGTTCAAACAGTTCATTATGCCACTAAAATATGAAATGACATGATTGATTGGCCCAAAGCAAAAGCAGTATTTAGTTGTAGATTGTTTTTGTTTTACTCCTCAAACACAGACTGGACACAGAGAGTGCAGTAACACCATGTCAGACTGCTGCTTTTTGGCTACATCTGTAAGATTTATAGATTTGCACAACTAAAAATTAATATTGTGGACCGTCTTCTATAGCAGGAACTGCTCAGTTACTCAGAAAAAAATATTTTATGGGCATAAAATAAACTACAGTTTACTTTTTTGTGGCAAATACAGATTAAATAAAGTGAGTTTCTTCCAATAGACTCAATCACACACACTTTCTGATTATTGTTGATGAAATTTTGTAAAATACAAGTCTTTTACCTAAAGTGTTAGTTGAAGCTTTGCCAGACTTCAGGCCTCCTTTGTCTGAAGGCTGTTCTGGAGATCTACCACTGGGAGCAGAACTTCGGTTGTCTAAAGGCTGCAGGTCAGCGAGCAGTGATGGGTTTGCCTTCAGCCTGATCCGCCCTCTAGGAGCCTCACTTTCTGCTTTAGTCGTTTCTGGTTGTGGCTGAGGTCTGGAAAAAAAAAAAAAAAATCAGATAAATCCACTGAAGACAGTTTTCACCAGCAGAGGTCAGGCTTAAGTAGGATGTAAGGATTGATCCTGTCTTGCAGTAACTGCGGTTGTTTACTTACTTGTCAGTTTTCCTGAGAGCTACATTCATCCACTGGGGTTTAGTGTCATTGTTGTTTTCTTCAGTTATTTTCTTTGAGAGAAAAGCTGCTGCTGAAGCTTTTTTCTTGTTACTCTCGCTGTCTGCCTGTTTGCTGCTCACAGTCTCTCCCACACCAGTTGTTTTAGCAACAGTAGCACCCTTATTTTGATCCTTCACACTAACGAGTAAGGTCACAGCCTGACCCACGGTGGACTCGGGCTTCTTAGCCGTCACACTGTGACCTTTATTTATGTCCAACTTGATAGTTGTTGTTGCTTTCTCCTGTGGGTTAGACGGGTTCTCAGCTTGTAGGAACTTTAGCTTGGTCTCCTTTGTCTTGGCCGCAGTCATTGAAGAGCGAGGAGCAGGAACAGGTGTGGTGATTGAGGAGGTGTTCCTAGTGACATGTGAAACTGTGGGTTTGGACACAACTAGTGGCATTCTTTCCTTAGCAGCAGAAGCAACAGTTGATGAAGGAGGTGAAGTAGGAGAAATACTGGAAGGCGTGGCAGGTTGTTTGGTCAGCCACGATGGTCCCCCTTTGATTGGTGTTTGAGCAGGACTCGTCGTTCTGGTTTTACTGGCATCTGGTTGAGGCTTTAAAACATAGTTGTTGGTGGGTAAATCCCGAAGAGGTGAGCTTGTGTTTGGGGATAACTGCCTGAGAAACCAAAATGAAACCAAAAGTACAATGAGGAAAAACATTCAAGAACAGCAATGACCAATTCTGAACCTCTGTTGGGCTCCATTTAACTTAAAATCTGTCCAAAGTCTTAACAAGACCTTTAAAGATTTAGTCTAAAAAAAGAAGGAAAACTGAAATCCTCCAATAATATTTATTGTTAAAAAACAATAGAATTCCTTCTGCTTTCCAGCCACTAGCTTGTGAATTGACTTAGGCTGAACTTGAATTCCCTCCCTACTTCCTAACTACTGAAAACCTAAAGTGCAGGACAATCTAGTGCCCTGGATATTAAAAGCATTTCATACACCACGCTCATTACGTCATTTGTTTTTTCTTTAAACCAGATGACTGCACAGATTTTCTGAAAAAACAAAACAAAAAAACTAAAAAGTATGAACATTTTACAAAGAAAATGTATCAATCTGCTGTGTTCTGATGATGAAAACTTGAATAATTTATGAAAAAACAAAAAAACAAGTAATACATTTATTTCACAATGCTCTCTATTCGCCAATCTAGGGAGCATCGATGCACACTGGCTTTTCGTTGAGACTTTTGGGAAATTTCTAGGGCACTGGATTTTGGAATTGTAGATTTGGACAACCCAACGAAATGGCAAACACGATCTATAGCACAGTAGTTAGTCGTGAAGGAATTAAGACAGAATTTTTGGATTATGTTGAGGCTTTTCTTCCCATGTAGACTACATCTGGAAGACAATTATCTGAAAAAAAAAAGAGTCAAAAATGTGTTTTTGCTTTGTTTACTTGGAAGTTAAATTGGCCCAAATGTGGCTAAATCATTTCATGAGTAAGAATGTGGCGCCTGACAAAGAGCAATATGAAACCAAGCTAACCCACTTAGAGAAGCTCCCTGCTACTTCCACCATTCAAATCAGCCATGCCTCCATCAGCTACCTGACATCATTCATTCTCGTAACTCATTTTTTAAAGTAAATATATGTATTTGTGTTAGCATTATTACTGAGTGAATATTTAAGCTAATAAAAACCCTATTGAGGATTTGGAAAACAACCTTTTTTCCCCAGTTACTTTAAAATCCTTTTGCAGCTAAATTATAGATAAATGCAATGAAGATGAGACACAGAATATTTTTACCATAGTCTATTGAAAATGTTTGCCAAAATATTTACATATTTAGTTATTTAAGACCCCGTGATCCCGAAAGGGAATAAACGGAAGAAGATGGATGAATGAATGAATTATTTAAGACTTAAATATTCAAATTACAATTTCCTGACATTTTTTCTTTTAGGTGAATGAAAACATGAACAATTTCTCTGCATGAGCCATGTGTAAATGCAAAACTCCGTTTTGTTATCCATGTCATGTAAAGTTAATTTTCCTTCTTTTACATAGTGTCTTAAAGATGTTTTGAGACAATAATTTAGGATACGTTTTAACACAAACTTGTACTTTTACTCCTGTTGAACATAGATTCAGAAGTAGAAGTAATAAACAAGTTTAAAAAATATTTCAAATTTCATCCTAGCAACATATTTGACCATTTTCATTCCAATAGTTAAAGCCTTTCAGCTCCTTCAACAGAAAATGGAATCATACAGTTCATAACCCTGTGCTTGCCACAAATCTAACAAATCATTTACCTACATCTAGGTAAAACCAATTTTAAAATTCTTGATTGGTTAAAAAAAGTAACCGCTTAGATGTGTAAACTAAGAGCAGCAAGTTTAACAAGTGACTTGTTATGGAAAAACGTTTGCTATAAATTCTCCTTTCATTTATAAACATTTTTTGTTTAGTGGAGAAAAGACATTTTTTCCACAAAATCCACTCCGTAGTGTTCTCACCTTGCACAGTTCCTGTGGTAAAGCCTCCCGTCCAGTAGATGTCGCTGCACCAAGTGTACGTGTGCATTACAGGACGCACATTTGTTACTCAGTGTACCAGTCTGAGATGGTTTCTCAGCATTAACATCCTGAAAACAAAACACTTTTTTAAATCCTAAAGCAGGAACATGCATTTTCATCTACAGCATTTTGTTAATGGTGAACTGGCATGACTCTACCTCATGTCAGATTTTTTATTTTTGTTTTAGCTTCACGTTTCCCTTCACTTTTGAGGGTGAAGTTTATCTTCATCTTCTAAAATATTTGCAGCTGGTTTCAACTTTAGTGTACACTAGATTCTGTGTAGGAACCATTAAAATGTGATATAGATTTTCACTAGAGCCATAATTTTCAAAGTGGAAGCTTAAAAAAAAAAATTAGACGCCAACTTCAGCCTCATCTTACTTTTAAGTTGGGACGAATAAATTAAAATATATAAATAAACTGTCTCAAAACTGTAATTTTCTAAATAAAATATTAAACATGAACCCACCATTTGAACAACTTTATTAGGGGCTTCCTTGTAAGAGTAATATTTAGCATTATTATCATGATCTGTATTTTTTTGGTATTATGGTCAACTGTCACAATAAATCTATATGTGGAGTACAGACTCCTGGTTTTTGTCTGTTAAAAGTAGCTTCCTTTTATTTTGAAATTACATCCTTTTTTTTTCGGTTTCCTCTGTCGCTCTTTTCTGCCGAAAGAAACTTTCCAAATACCGTAAATTCCGGGTTATAAAGCGCACCCGATTACAAGCCGCACCCACCTATTTTCACGTTCTTAATTGTTTTTGTACATACACAAGCAGCATCAGAATACAAGCCGCTGCCTCGGCAAAGCGCGTCCTGACTCCCAGAGTGAGCATGGCTCATAGTCATATTGGGGGCGGGTACTGCCTTGACTCAAGCTCATGTATCCAAGTACACCCACATCTGAAACAGCATGGATCTCTATTCTGTTCACAAGTTCCTCAGTTATGGGTTTTTTATTTGATTTTTTTAATTTTTTTTTTTACTTATTGACAAACTAGGTATCACACATAAAATTACTAACAGTAACCATATAATCAACATTACATCCCTCAGTTATGATTAAGAAATTTACATCCGCGATCCCCCATGTCCCATGAGTCTTAGGGGCTAAAAGCGGGGCCAACGCCCGGCTCGCCACACTGTTGTACGTGTTTAAGAATGAGCAAGGAGCAGCAGTGGATGGAGGGGTGAAAAGGAACAGCTCTCCTTCCGCTTGTGTCGCGGAACCATTATGGTACTAACGGGGCTGGTTAAAAAAACACCAGTAAAATAGCGACGCGCCTCAGCGCGGCGCGTTTGTCAGAAGCTTCCTTTCACAACAAACACTTGTTGCTCCGCGCTCGCCAAGCGGGCTCCTTGTCTCCCCTTCCTATCCGAAAAACTCACCCGGCGGCGGTGAGCTTTTCAATGCAAAATTCCGCTCAGTCAGAAACCGTAAAAACGATCACGTGGATTTGTGTTTCCAGTCGTGTCCCGACAAAATAAAGGCGGATGTTATTCACACATATTTACGTGCAGCCAGCCGAGTCACTATGACTCAGAGGTAAATACACTTCTGAGCATGCGCTGTTCTCTCCGTCACGCAGCTGACCGGCATTTCCATTTACTGATGGGGGATTTTTTCACGCTGCTTTTAACGATTGCTTTTAACTTGAAAGCTTCATCATATTGTAGCGGCGATCACGTGCACGTTGGGTCTAATGGCACCAAAGGATTCTGGGATGCTTAGAGGTGTGTTAAAAAACAAATGACTTGTATTCGGTGTTGGATGGCGAATTCAAAACCATTCATCGAGCCCGAATGTAAGTACATGGCGTCCGCCAATTAAATAAATAAATTAGCCGCGTCACTGAATAAGCCGCAGGGCTGTAAGAGCAGGAAAAAAGTAGCGGCTTGTAGTCCGGAAATTACGGTAGGTTTATTTTTCTTAAATTTACTACCTTGGGGTTTTTCATTTTAGTGGTCAGTGCAGCCGCTCTAAGAAAGTAGTGGATGGATTTTGGACAGATGACCGAGCAACATGACACGCGTCAAGAATGATTCGAATGAATCGGGGTGAATCAGATATTTTTTCCAAAATAAACTTCCTTTCAGAATCAGATTATTAAAAAACTGAAAAACTGTACGTCCCGTTTATTTTCCTCTGCTGTCTCAGGGACCGGTAGAGGCCCGGAGGTTTGGGACCACCGACAGAGAACACCGACAGAGAACGCAAAAAGCTTACCTGCAGTGCATTTCGGCTTTGTTTGGGTGAAGGAGAAGGTCTTGTCCTGTTTAGAAAGGGAGGAGGACTGTTTTCTCTTGTATCTTTAGATCCAGGAAAGACTTTAGACACCACTGCCGAGTTCTTTTTCCCAGGTGTCTCCTCCATGGGGCCATCCGCCGGGCGTTTGATAGCCCCCATACCACCAACTGTTCACCAACAGACAAGGATACAGAGAGGTGAGAGAGCTGCACAGGCTCACACAGGCAGGACACAGTCAGAAGGTACTCACTAGGGTTGCGACCATGGAAGTAGTTGTAGTACTGTGAGACATATGTCAGGATGCTGAGGCGGTCAGGAACCTTGAGAGCGACCATGTCTTCTGCATCCAACAGTGCAGGAATTCCCAGTTGCTCCTCTGCAACCTTGAAGGCCTGCAAATAAAATTCTGAATTTAAATAAACAAATCGGATGCAGCACAAGAGATCTAGCAGTTATCTAAACACCTCAAGCACCAACCAGCTCTATCTTATCCAGGAGAAAACTAAGAGATAACCATCTCAGCGGCAAGTCCAGGATCCAAAACGCCTAAAGTTGGATGCGTTGATGGGGCGTCCTTATCAAAGGCCAAAGCTAAAAACACTCCAACATGACCTTAAATCCTCAATCCATCTCTAAATGTGACCACAGCTACTTTAGCAATCAAACAAATGATTGAGCTTGCAATTATGAGAAATAATGAGCAGTAATGCAGAGCTCATGGCCACATGTGAGTGTTGGACCGCAGATCGGCTCTTCTGTTATTTGGATAATATTCTCCTTCAACTTTACCAGGTTTGCATGTCTGTGTCACTCACTCATCAATGAGACTCTAAGACGCAGAAGAAAAAGCAGGAGGAGCCAGCACCAGAGTTCCAATCTGACGATCACCGCAGATAAACAGCAGAGGGTTTTAGGACGGCAATAAACTGCACTAGAGTGCACCTTACCAAGCCTTTGGCAATACTTTCCGGTACTTTCTTTTACAACTCAAGGCGTTATGTAATCACGAAGAATTTTTTGCTTTTAGTCATAACTTTGAAAGTAAAACAGTCTAAATATCGACAAAGCTGTAAAAAGTTAAAGTTAAGAACACATAATACACTAAGTATTTCCTCTCATTATGCAAGGAAGCCCCTTCAGTTAAGTCCACTTTGTGTTTCTTTAACAGTTGAACGTCAAAAAGAGCAAAACAATTAAACGACCAGACATACTATCCAACATTCATGACCATTTTACAGCTCGTGTGTAATAAATGTGGATGAAAACGTGTAGAAATTGAATTACCCTGGATCCATCTATCAGCTTTAACATAAAAATGTATTTTTTAAAAATGTATTCCCTACAAATAAATTTCAGAGGATGCAGTTTGTTGTTAAAATGTCAATTTATATTGGACACAAAGTTTGTGTAAAATGATTATGCAAAGTAATCATGTATTTAATTGTGTGATGATGCATCAGAAACTGTTTTTATGCTTCAAAAGAGAACCGTGTTGCTATATTTTATATTAGTGAGTACTAGGCCTGCACAAAAAAAATCACAAATTTATCGTTATCGAGCTATCAAGATGTGCAATATGCATACTGCAAAAGAAGGCGAAATTGTGATAAATGTGCCAAAACAATGTTCTGGCAGCTTGAAATCTTTAACAAACCAAATAAACCAATTTAGGCCAATTTGACCAACGGGATGGAGCCTTTTCTGTTAGATGCTCGCCTCCTATGTAGACGAGGGACATTTGGAGTATAATTTAAGTTATGTTGATTCTTATTTAAGTTATACCGTTGCAGTTAAATGGAAATTATGAATTTTGTTGTTTTGCTTTTTGTTCGGGTATCGCAGGTTATATCGCCATCACAATATTAATATCGCAAATCGCGAGTTTTTCCTCATATAGTGCAGCCCTGAGTACTATTGAGTAAATGTGTTATGAAGACTGAAAGAGGGAGAAAACTCAACTACCGGTGAGTGTTTTACTGAAACAAACAGTACACCTAATAACAAAAAAAAAAAAAGAAAGAAAGAAAAGAAGCTTAGTCTTCAACGCTTATTATTAAATAAAGAAAACATGTGTGTCGTGTTACATTGTAAACAGCCAATTCCTAAATAAAAATATACAAATGCATTTTTCAACCAGATGTTCACAGAGTTAATAAAACTATTTTATTATGTCCTACCTGCAAAAATAAACTTTTTGCATTTTAAACAAATGTGCATAAATTACAGAACTGCTGATGCTTTGCTGTAAAAGAAACATCATAAAGATGCTGGCAGAAACCATAAGGAGTGTCATCATCCACAATGGCATGACCTCTATAGCTGCAAATGCAGCAAACTCATCCAGTAAAGAGAAAATTAATCCTCCACAATCAACAATGAGAGCTCTTGCTTACATTCTAGGGTACAGTTTGCATTTATCTAAAATCTTTGTATTTTTTATTTTTTTTAAAGAATCAAGCAATTAAAAAAAAACATTCTAATTGAGATGCATGGAGGTGGCAGCATCATGATGTGGGGTGGCTCTGTGGCCAATCTAATTCAGGAACATATTAAGACGTAGGTCATAAGACATCTTTTTCAAATGAATGACCACAAATGATCTTTAAAGTGGCTGAATGACAGTTACTGGAATTTACTAGGAGGACCTCATTATGTCCCAGACTGAGACAAAAACTCGTGGACTGCAAAGACGTGTGGACAGAAATGTCTCATCCACTGCACTTCTTCAAATGGAAGGAAACTCCTGCGATAGATATATGCCGAAGAGCAATTCCACCCAAGCCGGTGTTTGCAAACTTTGAAAGAAGTTATAAATTATCGTAAAACAAATTCTCCCCAACTATTGGTAAACGGGAAAATGCTCAAGTCTAGCCAGGCTGAACATTTTTGGGAGTCAGATCAAATGGAAACGTTTCTTACCAGCTTGTTGTTCTCATAGACATCTTCCTTTGACAGAGAGTTGAAGTTACTGCAACAGATACAGGAGAAAAATGAGCCGTCCGCATTACAAGAGAGACGTGTTGCTGAGTCATGCATCATTTCCTCTCATCGAGAACATTTATCCCTGCAGTAAGTTAAGCATTTCAAGAAGAGCTTCCAGCACATGCTTAGATAATAGGATTTGAACAAAAAGACCTTAAAGCTTAGAAGTCTTTTATGTCCTTTAGTTTAAACACCCCAACACCGCGCTTGATTGGTGGTGATGGTGAATCAGTTTTGAACATGATTTCAATTGACAAAACCTCAACACTGTACAGAAACGGCTAACATTCCATAGCTTCCAAGTACTAATAATGAACTTTTACTTTCTGTGAATAAGGAAAGAAAAAGTCCCTTTGTTAGCAAATAAGCTCTGGGACTGGAGGAGCTGATTTTATTGTTTTTATTTCCTGTAAGACTCAACAAAGATAAGCAGCAGCCACTTTCCTTCAGCTCTGCCCTGTGAAGGATGCCAGGCGTGTGAATGATTATTAGGAAATCCACAAACATGCAAAGACCTATCCGGACATGTCCATCCGAAGACACAGGCTGTCCTGTAATCTTGCAACGTTTTTTTTGGTTAAAAATTTTGTTTTTCTTTGTACATTGTCAGTTTCTTCACCAATTTTTGAGCCAGTTCCAGGTTAAACATTATTCTGTGCAGATACCTGGAAGGAAAATGGAAAAAAAAAATCATCTTCAACAAATAAGGAACTGCTCTGAGTCGTCTAGTTGCAAATTTAAACGAAACATCGGAAGATGGCTTAAAGACCCACCCCAATAAAAAAATGGTGTTTTCAGCATGTTCATGTGGCTTTTTTTTTTCAGGAGCAGTCAAAGAAGAATGCCGTTTGAAAAAGATTGAAGCAGTGACATAGAAGCTACAATGGCGAGCTGCAAGCTCCAGCATCCTCTCCATTCTGATGCATCTACTGTACTTGTATACGACTAGATCTGTGTGCGTCTTCGTTTTCCTCGTCTGACCTGACATCTGGATCATCTGGATCCTGACTCTGTCCTCCCTCTCCTTCCCAGGAAGTTTCATAACAAATCACGTGAGACATCCTCCAACTCAAACAGCTAACTTCTCAACTAGACATTGACCTTAATGACCCACAGAGGATAAATGGGCGGAGTCACGGCTGACACCCTGACTCATAGATCCGCTGTAACTGACCAACACTTTCAGGTGATTCTCCACGGTCTGCTGGTGGCAAAACGGAGCATGTGCAGCTGTGGCTCTGGAGGCATTATGGTCAGTTCCATAACCCCATCGCAGAAGTGACAGTTTGAGGGAAGAGGTAAAACAAGTACTTCCTGCTGTAGAGGCAGGACAAATGCTCAGCTCCAGACAAAAAAAAAAGTTCAAACTTCTGCTTTTCGAGCTAAAAGGTTCCTCCATCCATCATGCAACATTTATCTCACACTGGGGTTTTGAACAGTTAACAGACAAATATCCAAAGTGTCCTCATGATGTGAATAATAGGAAGAAACAATCAGGACATACAGCAACTCGTATTAACTATGACATAGCAGCAGAAAATACAGAAAACCAAGTGGACTGACCTCTAAAAAGACCAGCTTAGATCAGGGATCAGATCAGAATCTCCTGTTTTAGAGAGACACCTGAGTTTACAAGAAATCCAGCGTTTCCCTTGATCAGCTGAGCCTGAGGGTCATGCACTGAGGAAATGCTATAGGAACAGGTTTATGTTAACTTCTCCTTCAGGTTGTGAACCAATGAAAGTGTTATGGAAAAATCCGCTTAGCCAGATGCCCGTGTCGCCCATTTACACAAACCTTTGCAAAGGGTCTGACTGAAAACCCAAACCTGCTCCTGGGTTTTTCCAGCAGAGCCCTCTGACTGAGCATGTGCAGTGTCTCCCAAATACTTCCAAACTGAACATGACAACAGTGAAATTCCACAGGAGGCATTCATGCTAATCCACAAGTTGAAATAAAATAAAAAAATCACTTAACTGTATATACTGCTTTTTTGGAAGCATCTGAAATAATTGACTGTCAGCTGTTATCAATATAATGTTGTTGTTGTTTTTGTTTTATTATCTCACAAGGAGGAATTGATTTAAAATAATGCAGCCCATTTCCTTTAGCCCAAAAAAAATGCCAGCCAGTCGGTGTCCGTGTGGTTTTATGTTGGCTTCTTTAGGTCAAAGTCCTCATCTCAACAGACATGTAGAGTCAGGTCCTGTTCCTGCGCAGACAGACAGACACGCAGACAGACAGACAGATTTACTCACATGAGCTCGGGTCTGTGTTTGTGGATGAGGGCGCAGAAGGCCAGGCCGTCCCTGAAGGACGTGGTCATGTTTGTGATGGACACATCCCGGTATCCCTCGCACTGGACCCGGCACCACTGCTGCAGAGCCTTGACTGCCGACATGACCGGCGCTGACTCCCGCTGAGTGCGTGAGGCGTTCACGGACGGAGCTCCGCGTTCTCTTCTCTTCCGAACTTCAGAAAACTTCCCAAAGGCAAATCCCGGAAACAGGAGCGTGTTCGCGGGAGTCCCACCGCTGCTCCCGGTCTCCGCGCTCTGTCTGAACAGAAACCGTGACACCTGCGGAAAGTCCAGGTGACGCTAGGTGACGTAAGCGGAGTTTTGCTCGTCCTCGCGCCTCTTCAACTTTTTCTGCCCCGCCCAATTGTCACGCAGACCCCCGCGCGCGCGCCCCAGGTCCATGTTCGTAGAGCTTGACCTAATAGTAGACGTTTTTAGGGCTTTTACTTTTAAATGACGTTCAAATATTGGTTATTAGATGATGTCTTGTCACCAAAATTAGAGAAAGCCTTGATAAAGACTGGGATTAAGAGGAATGTATTTATTCTTTTAGATTTTATTTCAATATCTGGAAACTGGATTTTCCCAGGCCATTTTAAGTAAAGGTATCTTACTTCTGGATATGCTGATACTTTTTTTTTTTTTTTCCCACAGTAATGCCACCATTTAACTCCTTTAAGCTGAACAGTTAATCAGGTGTGGTTTTGTTTGAATTTGCTTGTCTGGTCTTGCTTTGTGGGGTGTGTTGAAGGAAAGTGGGTGTGGCTAATTCACCTGACACCTGCCCTGTTTCTGCAGCAGTGGGCCAAAAGAGCCACCATAGTTTAATTACCTGCACAGAAAGCAGAGTTGAACTCTATTCTCTGCTGATTTTCGTCTTTGTTGCGGTCCCTTTTGTCTTTCGATGTGTCATCATAGAATGACAAACACAGGAACAGTTTGACACTAAACGCACATTATCTTTTGTTGTTGAAGCAGTTCTCCATACTATAAAAAAAACACTTGTGGTGATACATTATTTATGTCTTACAAGACAGTTCAGTTTTATAACCGCTGTAGCAACATGGTATATGAAAAACACTAACTTCATTCTTTGAGGGTTTCCCTTGTTTAAATTACATG
Source organism: Oryzias sinensis (assembly GCA_037389245.1). Classification (NCBI taxonomy): domain Eukaryota; kingdom Metazoa; phylum Chordata; class Actinopteri; order Beloniformes; family Adrianichthyidae; genus Oryzias; species Oryzias sinensis. The sequence goes on from CM074490.1 coordinate 20,612,998, forward strand.
ACTCTATAAATAAAAGTACATCAGAAATGTGCACGCCTAATGTACTTTTCACAGAAAATCAGAAAAAATGTCCCTACATTTTTATAAAGATTTTTCTCGATAATCTGGACACAACTTTAAAATCTGTGCTGCTGGAACAGATCAATCTCAAAGTTAAAGTTAATTTTCTTCTCTCATTAAATTAAAAAATTCCTATGATTGGATTTTTGCCCTCCACTAAAAAATTAAAGAAATTTACAACAAAGAAAGTTAAGGTTTAGATTAAAATTTCAGTCTATCCTACTTTTATTTATGTTGTCATGATTATCAAAATCATTTCCTTAGAGGATTGTAGCCCGTTTAAGTTGTCGGTTTTTATTTGCATTATAACTTAGGCTCAAAATATTTATAGAAAATCTCAGGTAAACAAGTGATACATTTGGATTTGTGTTGTCATTTGGTCCTTTTGGTTTATAATCATAGTGTTGGAATTTGTTATCTGGAAAGATTTTTGTAAACATAAAATCCACAAATAGAAAGGCTGATGTCACATGTTCTGAATCATACTCTTGTGTAAAGTCATGTCAAACTGGTTATTTCTACATGTACAGCACTCATGTTAATGAGTCATTATTGCAACGTACAAAAAAGTGAGTTGGAACACAGAAATAGTTTTCACAGGCATGACTGGTTTATTTGGTTTAAATGATCTCTAAAGTAAGGACGGTAAGTTTGATTTATTGACACAGATATAACTTAAAAAGATCCAAATAAAACTTTTCAGTTTAGAGAGTCTGCAAAGATTATATATGGGTATAATGTTGCTAAGTGTTCATACATTCAACAGGAAAAGAAGAAAAAACTGATTAAAAACAAAAGGAAATGCAGGGGATTGCACTGGGAAAGTCCTACCTAGACTAACCATGAAGATAATAATTTCATGGAAAAACACCTTTGACCTTGATCAGGAAGACCACACTTAAGAAATCGGTGGGTTTTTGAGTTTTACTTGTGTTTAGAAACGCTGAACCAGCAGCAGAATGTCCTGGAATCCATCCAGCCATTGAATTCTGTTTTGATACTTAGCCAAAAATCCTTTAATTCTTTTCAAGAGCCAACATGACAGTTGCGTCCTCAAGAGCAAAATTTGCACATCACCAAAAAGTTCATCAAAATAGTGAGATGGGACAGGGGCCAGTTACTAGACTATAAAGTGGTCAATATTTAGAGTCAGACTTGAATGTTTGTCTCGAATCACTAAAGTTTTTACAAATGAATAAAACTTGTCTGAAAGCAACAATTTGCAAAGATGTTTTTAATCTGCTGGAACTCATCCTGGATAACCAATAAGCAACCCCCTCAAAAAAGATCAATCTTAAACATTCCAACAACCCAAAATGAGAGGATGGAAACAAATAACTTCACAAAACTGGACAGGGAAATAAATAGTTATAAGCATCACAGAGAAGAAAACAACAAGGGCTGTTGTAAAGAAGCATTGTCTTGGGTCTGTAGACAGTCCCATGCCACCAACTAGAATGCTCAAATAACACCTCCAGTCAGAAATGAATGAGCAGAACAATGAGGCTGCTTTTAGGTTCTGTGAGTCCCGGGACGCTCTCATACAATCAATCTGCCAAGAAAAGGAGCATATTTCACTCCACATTGCAGAACACAACCATGTGTTTGGTTCCTGAAATCCACTGTGAAGCCTTCGGTGGACAGAGTCTAAAGAAAGCTCAGAAATGTGCCAACTCTGGTAATAAACATTTAACTTTAAAAAAAAAAGAGTGTGCTCTTAGTGTGCAGCACAAATTCAAACAACAGGCAAGTACACAATGTCTTCTGTTTTGTTGCTCTCTGCATGCACTGACAACATAAACACCGCATGCATGCACACACATGCACAGGCACACACACTTAATCCCCCAAAATCCAGACAGGAAATGCCCTCGTCAGTAAAGCAGAATGCTTTTGACAGACCCCCACTGCTCCCTTTCTCTGTACTCTGTCCTCCCCCTCCGCTCCATGTGCCCCTTTCAAACCCCCATCTGGAAGCATTTAGCCTGAAAGAGTTCACACTCCGCTGGAAAAAAAGAAAAGAAGAGAAAACATCTATTGCACGTCGAGTTTATCAGCAGTGGAGCATACTTTAACAAGCCTGCTATCAGAGAGGGAAGACGCCAAAGCATGTTTGCCTTCACTTTCTGGCGCCAGCAAATATTATGTGTGTGCATCATGACTCATCCAGCGTAAAGTCTCACGTTGGGCCACGGTTTCCTTTGGATCAATACAGATTTTGTGAATTAAGTTAAAAATGTCCTGCATGTTTTCAGTAAAGGAGCGACTGATCAGAGCCCTCTGCTGATGCGTGTTTAAACAGACAGCTCTGAAGCTTCTTTCTCTGGGTGAGCACAGGAGGAGCATGCAGGCTTTTATTTGGAAAGAAAACAGAGCACAGAGATAGAGAAGGATGCAGGGCAGAGCTTTCTGTTAGTTTAACTCACAGGATGGCCCCTCAGACACAATGTGGGTTCCCCAAAAAGACTCCTGAACACCGTGGGGCCTTGTTGAGCAACTAATTATGCTAATCTCTTTTAGTTCTTGGGAACATTGAATCACTGAATGGAGCAATGTTCTTAAAATAAAATGTCGGAATAAAAAAACAAAGGAAATTATGTTTCTGTATGCTTGTTTTCACAGGCATGACTGATTAATTTGGTTGAATTAATATCTAAAGTAAGCATGGTAAGTTTTATTGCTAGTACAGAAAAAACAGCCTGAAATGATCACATTACCAAAGAGTCTGATGATGTGTTTAGTTGTCATGGAGAAGATGGTGGGAAAATTGTGTTCAAGTGGAGTCAAGTGGTTGGAATGCATCAAGCAAAAAAGAAAAAGAAAAAGTAAATGGTAACAAAAAAACAAAAAAAGCAAAAAGAACTGGGGTTGAAAATGTTTCAGCAAAAACCTCAAAGGACTGTAGTAAAATATCTGCATTTAGTATAAAACTCTAAATGATTTTGATCTAAGCTCACTTTAAGTTTTGGTAAAATAATTATCATCATGATAACTTGAATCATAGTTAAAGTTGAAAGCCAGATGATTTGTAAATGCAGTTCAAAGCTATTTACAGTAAGAGAACTGGGACAAAACTGATAGGCAACCTTCAGCTCTATGATGAAATACGTCCTTGAACAAACATCAAATTTGCTGTGCAATCTTTCAGCGGAAAGCTGGATCAGTGAGCAATGGTCACTTGTTTCATTTTTCTGCTCTAGTCACGTATGAATCAGAGCAAAGACAGTAATCGATGACCAGATGCCTCATGTGCAGCTTGAAGAGGAAGTGTCATGATCTGGGCTTCCTTAATCACATTGGAACTCTACTCAAAAACATTTTGTCCCAGAAAAAAAGATGGTGAGCTGACTAACTAATGAAATCAGCTGATAGGGATTTTCCTTCCTCTTTTTCGCTTATGGTTCTGATATCTCAAAATATAAAGCACCAGAATCCATTAGGCTCTTGTTTTTTTTTTTCTTTTTGTAAAAGTTTTTTTTCTTTGTCTTTTAGACACAAACTGCTTACGTACTCATTAAAAGAAAGAAAAAAAAATTCTAAAGCTTTTTAACAGAACACAACTAACCTAAAAAACACCAGTAAAGAGGATCCAAACCAAGGTGCAGCCACTCAATACTTGGATAGTTAGTTAAAACATAGTTTTGGTTTCTAGAAGTAATCTAATTACAGTATTGGAAAGAGCTACATGTATCTTTAAAGTAAAACAAATGAGAAAATATATAAAGTTGTAATCACAAGTACCAGTAGACTCTCCAAAATAAAAGGCATGACCACCTGAACAACAACAACAGCCACCCAACGTGTGCGGGGTCTAAGGGATCCCAGACGGTTTCAGACGTCATTGGGCCAAAGAAGAGCAACATCATGCACAGATATCTGTAACTCTGTACTGAGGTCCGCTTAAAACCCATGTTTTTGACCGCAACCAACAACAAGCAAACTTAATACATCGACTTAATACAAAAACAAAGAACTTTTCTGCTGTGAGTCAGCATTTTTTAAAGCATCTCAGTGCAAACTGGAATTTGATGTAAGGGTCATTTAAAAAAAAAACAACAACCCTTTTTTCATGTATTAAGCTTACACCCAACATGTCTTCATATGTGTTGGCTTTATGATGCAAGTAGGGAAAGAATTTTGAAAAAACTCTGCCCTCTAGCGGCAGAACATCACAAGTACATCACAGCAAAATACTTTATTTAAACATTCCTCAATCACACAAAGCTTTAACATTTTTTTGAAAATAAAAACAGCAACAACAACAAAAAAACACGAGTATTATTGTCTTTCAATCCTCTGGACTTCCTGTTTCCCAACAAAATAAAAGCAAGAACATTTTCAGCTAATTTGTAGCCAGCTGTCAATGTAAGACAGAATTATTTTTGCATAAAGCTGCAAATGACTTTTAGAGAAAAATATTCAACAGAGTTCAGATGGAGTTTGTCAAGACTACATTTGAATGAAGCTTCCTACTTTGAAAAATTGTCTACACCAAGAAGCATGGCTTATTCACAAAACAAACAAAAATTGGTTACATTAACCAGCTTTCATTCATCACAGTGCAGTCTTCAGTGTTAGAAACAGGCCTACAGTGAAAAGTAGAACACATTAAACCCAAGCATGAACTAAAAACAAACTTGAGGCACTCCTACCGTTGTTTACCAAGCTGCGGTAGCAGCAGCTACACCTGGAATTGTCACATTTTCAGGATGGAGCACAACCCCATCATTTATTGCACATAGTCATTCTCATCAAATAATGGAAAACACTTGATAAAATCTACAATTTGATGTTTTTGCAAAGCTCTCATCTCTTTGAAGCATGGAAAAGCTTGATTTTTAAATGAAGATTACAATAAACACAAAATAGATTAAACAATTACCTCCTTAAATTTAAGAACAAATGACCCCTTGACTTCTCAGGATGGTAGCTCGCAAATGTAGAATTTCTTTTGGGAGGACAGTGTTGTCATGGGTGGAATATGAGCTCTTATCTCATACAAAAATTTATTCTGAAATAGACATTTTAGGCTTTGAAAACCTGATGATGCTCAAATGTTGTTCAGCTTCTAAAAGGTGCATCAGGTTTCCGGACCTCATCTGTTTGATCTAGTGCACTTGAACAGAGGTAAATCAAAAGTCAGCTGTTGTAAGATGTAATCGATGTAAATGATCCGTTTTTAGGTCCAGCTGATGGTGAAGTTCTGAACAAGGTTGAGATTCAGATCAGAGACCGTCAACACCTACAGAAAGAGGGTTAGGACAAACAAAGAGGAATTGGTTTTATTTGAATGCATGTTTGCATCTTCCTGAGGCTACATCAACTGTAAGTGCACACAGACCATCAACCTCACCTGGCTGTCTCTGTAAGTGAACGGATGATCTTTGGAGTTCACCAGAACTTTGCTGGGCTTTGCACTGACACCATAGAAGGAGGCGGATCCCACAGTTATAAATGAGGCTTCTTGCTGGCTCTTGAGAACTTGGGACGTCATCGTGTTCTAGAGAGGAAACGTCAATACAAAAAAATAGCTTTTGATAAGTAAAGATTACGTCATCATAAGTTCTGGTTCATATATCATATATATAGAGCCTAAATTACTCTTTGAACATATGATATTAACAGCTCTAAAAAAACACATTTCCTAAATATGGATCAGTCATCCTGTTACCATTGGAAGAAAAGCAGCCCCACAGCATGATGTTTCCACCCCCATGCTTCACAGTGGGTACAGTGAATGGGAACGCAATTAAGCATTCTTCCCACTCCAAACACGGTGAGAGGAGTTTATACCAAAGAGTTGCATTTTGGGCTCATCTGACCACATGACATTCTCATAGTCCTCCTCTGGATCATCCAAATAGTCTCTGGAGACTATTAGACAAGCCTGGACATGTGATAGCTGAAGCAGGAGGACTGCAGAATTTGAATCCTTGACGACATAACGTGTTAGTATAGTAACCTTTGTTACTGTGGTCTCAGCTCTCTTCAGGTCATTGACCAGTTCCCCCTTGTACTTCTGGGTCGTTTCCTCACTGTTCTCTAGATCATTTGCACCCCACCAGGTGAGATCTTTCATGGAGCCCCAGATGGAGGAAGATTGTCAGTGATCTTGTGTTTCACCCATTTTCAAATAATTGCTTCAACAGTTGATTTCTTCGCACTAAACTGCTGGTTTATTGTAGATAGCTTCATCCCAGTCTCGTTCAGATGCACAATATTTTTGCTGTTGTCCTGGAATTACACAGGACCGTCTACAGGTGCGTCTTCCTTGTATTGCATGGAGTCCCATGGCTCCCAGAGGAGTGATTTGTGCCGTCACCCCCGTGTCGACTAGTTCATCCAAAACTCCCCATGCCCTCTTCTTCCTCACTGCGCTCTTGTAAAATGCATGTTTTGTGTCATAAATGTGTCATAAATGTATAACAAAGTATAACAGAAGTTTTTATTTTGAAACAAGGACTGGTTTCCCGTTTCTCCGGCTTTTTGCAGTGAAATTGACGCATCTATGATGAACGTTACCTTCATTAACTTTTTAAGTGGGACAAAGGGCTAAAGTGTTGTCTGCCAAAAATGTTTTTGCACCACTTTAAGAAGTTTAAATAAGCCCAAAAGATTGCATTTCTAAAAAATGTAGGCTAAATCAAAATGTAGGTTAAAATAAAAAATATCAGCTTGAGGCTGAAGAGACACCACACAATACCTGAGCAACGCTGAAGACAATGTAGGAGTATTGATTGGTCTCAAAGGTATCAATGCTTTCCCCGTCATCCCAGAACAGATCTCCGTGGGCTGAACCCTCGTCAGACAGAGCAGAGATCAGATGGAGAGGCTGGCCGGTGCTGATCCACAAGGTAAGGTTTGGGGTCTGTTTTTAAAAATAAAGAAGGTTAGACCCTGAACTGATATCAACAACCTTAACACACACAGAGAACGGAGAAACAGGGATTTGCAGATGTGAAATGTTGACTCCATAACATCATGATAGATGTTATCGTGAGTGATGGGGTTCATGAATAACAAGGGAAAGGGGAAAAGGGGAAATTTTCAAAGTAGGATTACAGATGTTTCAAAACTGTAAAACCCCTGACAACACACTTCAGACACTTAACATTTTCACACTCTTGTTTAAAGTCTCAAAGTTCAAACCTTTATAGAAAAATAAGTCTAGTATCTTAGAATGAAAACGATGATCTGCTGCAAACAAAAATGTATGCAATTCTGCACAGAAACATGCTACAGAGATTAATCGACAGGGTCTACAGCCAATCAGAACGCAGGACGTAGTTTGCTGTGTTATAAAAAAAAAGAAAGGCGTGCAAACTTGCACAGAACAATTCAGTGAAAAAAGTGAATTGTGATGTAGCGAGGGAATACCGTACATGAAACATCAGCAATCATACAGAGCTTTAACATGTGCCTCTAAACCATCTGTAAACGCCACCAACTTAAAGCCGAGGTCACCTGTGTTGGGATCACAGAGCCTTCACGCAAATGGAGGTTGATTTTATCCAGTGGGGCTTGGAGACGTAATTCTTCTCCTTTGCTGTGCAGGGAGTCCCCCTGGAAGAAAGAGGCACACTGGTGTCCAACTCTTCACACTGAAGCTCCTCCACATGCTTATGAGTCTTACCGTGTAGAAGTCGTACCACAGACCTGCTGGAAAGTAACCAACCACATAGTCGACTCCAGGATCCAGAACTGGTGTCACTAACAGACTCCTTCCCCACAGGAACTGTTTATCGATCCCATATGTTTTGACATCTTTTGGGAACCTAAGAGTCACATCAGCGATTAAGATGCAGTCATCTGACGTCCCCCGATTCAATCAAAGCAAAAAAACAATCATGAGTACGTACTCAAACATTACGGGCCGGGCAACAGAGTGTCCACGTGCGTGTGCGTGATGAAAGAGTGTGTAGAGGAAGGGGAAGAGAGAGTAGCGCAGCAGCAGAGCCTCTTTCATGGCTGTCCGTGCCAGCGGGCTGAAAGCTGTCGGGTCTTGAGGCTGTTAGAACATTTAACCACACAAACCAGAAGCAGATCAGCTAAATCATTTGAACTTAAGGCACTTTGAGACCAAGACAGTTCAACCAACTCCATTTTTTTCAGTGAGCACTATCAGCTTTGAAAGTCATCGCTGAAAAAGTTCAGAACTTAACAATCTAACAAATTTCAATTTAAAGAACAATTCAAATGAAAATTGTGTTTTTGGTGTTTATAACATGTTCTTGTGCCATTTCTCTCATGAGGGAGGACATGTATATTAAGAGAATTTAGCTAAAAATTGTGTTACTGCGTATTTGTAAAATTCAAATTGTGATGAATCAGGAGCCGTGTGAAATGTCGTGTGAAAAAGCTGTAGCTATGACTTAGATGCTGCAATCTGCGGGCCAGAAGCTGATCAAACTGATCTACGTACACCTTTGTTTTGCTTGTCCAAGCTGATGCATCTGGATTAAAACGGCACGGCTGGAAAGCTCCAATACTGCTTGCCTTTTTTGTGGGAACAATTATGTTAGGTTTGGGTTGTGAAGGGCTATAAGCTAGTGGGAGAGCGTGTAAACAAAGGGATATTGGGAAGTTAGGGCAGACTTACTCTGCCAACAACTCAAAGGGCAAATTTCTGATGAACTGCAGACGCTCTGCAGAAATGAAGTCCTATAAAATGACAGTTTTTTTATTTTGGATTAAAAGGGCATACGGTAATCATAACTTTACTTGTTTTACCTACAGCTCCATCATACAACTCTTAAAGTCAAATAATCTTGTACAAGTCAAATCAAGTATTGCCTATAGCAACATACAAAGACTAAAATTTTGAGTAAGATCAGTTGAGTAAATTTAGTTCAGCTAGAAGTAGTTTTATCATAGCTCTCACCTGTAGATGACCAACGTATTTAAAACATGAATTTCCCGCCTTAAAGTAACATACAAGTAGGTCTATGTATCTATGAAGCTTTAGCTGATTATTGCTTCCATTTGAATGTGGGACTAGACAAGGTGTGGCGTTTCCTTTTCTAAGGGATATTAAAGAAAGAACAAAAAGTAGCTAAATTGGAATATGCTTAAAAGGAAATGTTCCATCAGTTTAGGATTTTCTTTCAGTAAAAATAGCTTCTTTTATCACAGCAGGGAATTTAGCCAAACCCACAGTTTTTCTAATCATGTAATTATATTAAAAAAAATCCTTTCCACCTCCTTAGTCCAACAGATTAACCATACATTTGTTTTGCTTTACTTTATTTTTATGTTGTTAAAAAGTCTGCCTGCATTTCCACTAGAGTGAACTGCAGCAATAAACAGCGTTTGATCAACAGCAGAAGAGCGCTCAGATCAAATGGTAAAAATGATCAAACCTGAGGAAAGTCCAAACAAACTAAAGGCTGTGAAAAAACCTTTAGATTCCGTCCCCATCAGAAATTATAATTAAAAATATGAAATACAAGATGATACATGGGGGAAAGAGATGAATTCAGCTTTCTGGTTATTTTAAGCGGAATTCTAAGTCTAACAGGTTGTTACAGGTGTAACGCAGGTTGTTACAGGTGTAATGCAGGACCACCATCCAGCCAGACCAGAAAAATCACTGGGTATGTTTATAATTTCAGAGGAATGTACGACAGTTTTGAATTTTCCTCTTTCACACAGACATGTTTCATCTCTGAAAGCCCGTCTAACCTTCATGTCAATGGAATTGTGGTTTCGGGTGAAGGGATAGAAGGCCCCCAGCTGTGTCCACCTGACACACAGCTCTTCTTGTGGTTCCTCACTAAAACCACAGATGTCTGCCCCCACCAGGGGAATACCTAGAAGGTTAAAGGTCAGGATACCTGAGGGGAGGAGAAAATATCAACATTTACACACAAAAAGGCAAAGTGATTCATGTTCGATATGTACTGATATGTATTTGCTAAGGCTGTTGACCACAAGCAAATGAAAAAACATCTATAAAACATCTATAACTATTGGACTAGAATCTTCAGTGGGCCCAGTTAAACACAACCCCACAATTTATTTGGGTCCTATGCTGTACAGCGCAGAGAGAACATGGCAGTGCAATATATATGTAAATAGGGGTTTTGTAAGAAATGGATGCCAGAGCGGTTCACATTATTTAAGTTTTCTAACATTTTAAATGTTAGAAATCCAAAATTATTTTAAATTGAAAAAAAAGTAAAAGTTTCTGTTCTTGGTTACACCTTGAAAAATCTTTAGACAGGGGTTGCGAATACCGAAATATTTATATTTATTACTTATTAATTTAAAATGATAGTAGTAGTAGTGCAAGATTTATTTCAAATCAAATCAAAATTTACATTAAATGAAAAAAAAGTCTACACACAACTATGAAAATAGGATTTCAAAGGGAAATGGAAAAAGCTTGTGCTTAAAAAAATCCAATCCCCCACTCAACAACACTCGTAACAACAAAATTAAACAATTTGACATTATAACTCTAACATACGAGAAAACCATGACAAAGACAGACAGACACGCCCAAATACTCCAATCACCAACAACATGTGTGAACACATATAAACATGTTTCTTCTTTTCTTTCTTTTTCCCATTCCCTCCTCTCTTCCCCCATTTTTTTTAATAAATAAATTTAAAAATAGAATAGCAAAGAGCCCCCAACCTGCAATCGAAGTGTAAAGGTCTTTCCACTGGCTCCTGTTGTCTCCCAGCCAGTGCCCAGAATACAAACCCTGACTGGGGAAGGTGGAGCGAGAGATCACGAACGGTCTCTTCGTCAAAAGTTTCTTTAGAGCGCTGGAAAGCAAGAGTAGAACACAAAAAATGTAGACCAAACCTCAGCTGTGGACGTTTTCTGGTCCTTTTGTGTGACTTTGTGTGTTACCTTGCAGAGGCTTTAGCTTCCATAAGGCCATAGAGACTGTGTAGATTATAATGCATGGACAGTTTCTGCTGAGCAGTGGCACACACTGTTTTGGCCCGCAGTAAACCTCCCAGCACGCCTACAAGAAAGAAACACGGCTGAAGCCGATGATCACAAGCAGCAGCTGTGTTCATGCAGATCATATGTGTGAGTGTGGGCTTTTTTTCACTGCAAGAGGGTCTCCAACCTGGAGTATAGGGAGGGTTTTCCAAACTGTTTGAAGGACAGCCATTGGTCGACCCATCCAGAAAGTTAGATGGTTCATTCATGTCCTAAATGAAAAAGTATAGACAACATCCCACAGGTTTAAGGCGACTTTTTTCTTTATCTTTCATTTACATACTTACGATCCATAACCCATCAAACGGCACTTTGTTGTGGAACTTCTGCAAGTTGTCGAACCACCATTCGTGTGTCACTTCATCAGAGAAGTCAGGGTACGCCGTCAGACCGGGCCACACCTGGTATAACAGTGAGGCGTCTGTCAAAAACAATTTCTTACCAGCAGTTTGGAACACTGAACCCCACTGAAGCAGAAAATACCATTTTCACACGTCAGTAAATTAATACACTCATTTTGACAACAGCCAAAATCATATATCTTATCTCAACCGCATGTTGAGTCAACAACAATCTGTTTTTCAAGAACGTCACTACAGTTATTGTACTTTTTTTTTTAGCTGTACCACTTATCACACCACCTAACTATCAGAGTGAGCCTGAACGTCTTATTATGACTAAGATTTTCCTAAACATCCTCTGTGAACTTCTGCCAAAGAGCGTTTTCGTCCTACACAGATGTTTATAAGGGCTGCACCATGTTGAGGTTGAAAGTGATTTGTAGTATCATTGTTAGATAACACTCGGATGATACGAACAATCATATAAAAAACAACACGCCCTTCACTTTATGGCATTCATCTGCTCTGAAAGTGTTACTAAACATTTTCAAACAGAAAATAAAGAAAAGAAATGTTATGTTTTAACATTTACTTCTGTTTAAAAGTAGCATTGCAATAATGTAAAAAATTCCAAATAATAAAAAATATGAATCTTATGTCAAATTCAATTAGTACCAAGCATCTCCTGTAATTCCTATATGCTTTAGGTTTAGTCAAAGAACCAATTGGTCCATTCTGTTTCATAAAGGTGTATCTTTCAAGTGTGAGAATGGGTCCATTTTGAACCAAACACAATGTAAGGGTTAAAGGAGGAAAATCAGCAGCTAATTTCACCTTTCCTATAAGTGTTTTTCCTTCAGCATCCTTGATAAAAACTCCCCTTTTCAGCCCCTCATCAAACGGCCAGTATGAGCCCTCAGGCTGTGTGCTGCTGATGCCCGGGTCCTGCAGGCGAAGAAACAAGACCAAACGTCTCAAAACACACCCAAAACCAGAAACAGAGTGGACTGACACCCAGCAAAAAGGGACATTACCAGCATTATGACATAGGTCTGATTATGAGCATGAAGGTCCCTGACGAGGTCCGGGAGTGTCTCAAACTTTTCAGAGTCATAAGTGAAGTCCATGGACTGGTCCATGTAGTCGATGTCGTTCCACTGGGTGTCCTGCAATCAAACAGACATACAGTAGAAGTCAATGATGAAGCTTCAATGAGGTAAAAGGGAAAAAAAACAACAACTTTACATTCAGAATCAAATATGACAGTCCAATTTTTAAGAAGCAGATTCCGACTAAAACATGCAACAGATACATTTTTTGTTTGGTCTTAAAAGTGAGCTGAGAAAATAAAGGTTTATAATGAAAGAAATGCACTCAGTCTTTGTGTTTGCTGCACATTCTAGGACAAGAACATATTCAGATGAAGTGGAAGCAGCAAAATATGGCGTATACTTGTATAATACTTTACTACCTTCTTAGAAGGCCCAAAGCGCTTTACAGTCACAGACCCATTTACACACTGATGGCAGCTAAATAATAATATCACTAATAGACATATAAGGAAGATGACCTGAGGTATTCCATAGTTCCTCAGGTTCTTCACAACCTCCCAGGTAGAGTTACTGCTGTTGTAGCCCCAGCGACACAGATGATATCCTAACGCCCAGTAGATAGGCATTGCTGGATTTCCTGTGATGAGCCCGAAAAAGGAAAAACATTTAAAGCTCTGAAAAATAAGATTAACTTCCTGTTAATCAAACTATCTTGATATCCGCCGTTACTGAAATGATTGTTGACCTTTTATCTGCTACTTCCACTCAAGGAGCTTACACAGACACATGAACTGTCATGTGATTGTGAGTTGTGTAGCTGCAGCGCAACATATTCACTCTTTTACTGACCGATCACTTCCAAATACTGCGAAACCACCGATCCAGGATCAGGACCGAGGAAAACATAGAAGTCCAGGATTCCACCGATGGTGCGCCAGGTGAGAGCGGGAGTAGGCTGGAGGACCACATCTGAAAAAACACAAAAAAACATGGAAAAAAAGGTTTTCAATAAATCTCATTTTTGAATGAAATTGTTTGTGTTTGGACTGTTGATAAATGACTTCACTAAAAACTGGGAAGCTGAGGTGGACTCATGTGACCAAAACTGATCAAGGAAGAGTTCAAATGTAGCTTCCTCTTTTCAATGCAGCAAAGGTCTTCTAAGTACTTCTAAAAGTTTGTACAAAGTGACGTTTGAAATGAATGAACGAATGAAAACAAACTGACCCATTGCATTACTGTTCAGCAGGAAGAAACCGTGAGCGTTCCCATCTTCCTCCATCGCAAGATAAAAAGGATGGACTCCATAAAGATTTGTCTTTTCCTGCACACACAAAAGAAACATTTCTTCTTTGTCTGTCTGGGTTTGTTCTTTAAAGACTAATTAAGAATCAGCCATCACTAACACTGAATGTCATTAAAAATGTTTCAGGCTGTTGCTTTTAAAGGAATAGAAATTTAATAATTAAAAAAAAGGTCAGTGCTGGTTACCATGGGGGGCACATCTCTGGCCCACATGGTGAGAGTGTTCCAGTTCATGTCATGCAGGAAGGTGGAGCGGTGCTCCCCCAGACCATAAATGAACTGAGTAGGGAGAACGGTGGAGAACTGAAGGAACTGGTCCGCATAGAAGAGAGGAGCCACAGTGGTATTCAGACTGAGATTTCAAAAATAAAAGTTGGAAAAGTGGCAACAGTTAGACTCATCTGGCTGACTTAAACATGAAAGTGTCTTCAACCTGTAAATATGAACACATGGGATCATAGTCTTCCTTCGAGTTATACTTTCATGTCGAGAGGCAAAAGGACCCCAGCAGCACAACATCATCTCATGAATTCTTGGATGTCCAGGTCCGACTCACAGCAGAACTCCAGTGGATCTCCTTTTCACGGTGATGCCAAACGGCTGCTTGGAGAGCTCCACGATGTATGCAGGATTCTCCGCCTTCTTGGTGGGGTTTGGAACCGAGATAGGAACTTCAAAACGTGGATTTGAAGGGTCGGTCATCTATGTTGAGAACAGAAAAATGTACAGTTTATGTCCACTCGGGTCTCCTGACACATCTTCTCAACTCACCGCTGTTAAAGTGTAAAATCGTTTTGCAACGTCATGTATCGAAACATGACTACAGACTTTTTATGAGAAGAAAACTAAACGCATGAGCAACTATGACGTAGCCGAGTTCTCAGAGTTTGGAAAAAGGATGTTTCAGTCTCACAAAGGCAGAAAATTTGAACTTGTCTTTTTTTAAATTAAGTTTGAAATTTGCAGATGGTTGATTCTTACTTTTAAGTGATTAGTTCATTCTTTATAAACTTTGTTACAGACCAAGTTGACCTTCCGATATAAAAATTCCCAAAGACTCATTTCTAATCATCTTACACAGGACAGATCCATTTAGGCAGACTACATTACACTGTGTAGGTGGTTTCATGTTATCCCTGATGAATGCTGTTTCCTTACCCTGACATGCAACCGAGTGTCTGTCTCCTGCCGTGTTTCTACCTCCACAGTAAGGATGTCTCCTGGGTAGTAAGTCTTCACCTCTTTTACAAGAGTACCTTTCTGCCCCAACAGTGTGTCATCTGTTGATACCAGTGAGTACGATGGGAAATCCGGAGGGTAGAAACACCAAGGGACACCATTTTTCCTCGACTGGCCAGCCTTAGATGATGATGCAGGGATGAAACAGCAGTTCCTTGCCTCACACATATCTTTAGTTACAACCACGCCTCTTTCAGGGTAACAGTCAAACCTCCACGGCTCTGAGATCGCACTGCAAGCTTCAATCCGGGCAGCACTTGAAGTGTCATTTAGTTCAGTTTGGGAGCTTGATGTTGGCTGTGGAGCTGGGGGGGCTGGTTTGTGCGGCTGCTGGTTGGAAGGACTGTGAAGCCAGAACATAGTCACAATCACCCAGCCTCCGACGAGAAGCAACAGGAGGCAACCAACAACCAGAAGAGCCTTGGTGATCGAGCACGATGGTCTGTGTGGGAGCAAGAATGTCCCCTCTGGCTCTGCTACCTAAGAACACAACAAAGAAATCAAAAATGAACATTCAAGAAAAAGTTGCCTGGTATAGTCAAATAAAACTCAACATATATTAAACTAATCAAAGGGGAAAGCAACTTCAACCACAACTGGCCTTCTAGTTCCAGGTCTATGTTTGCAGCGCTCAGCAGAAAGCTGTCTTAAAGCTTATTTTATTGCTAAATTATTGCAAAAGCATGCCCAGCGACATGCAACCTTCACAGGATCAGACTATTCCTGGACTTTGTCTGTTAATTTAGAAACATGTTTTTGCTGATCTCTTTAAAGTATTGTGCAACATCCCATTCCGGAGGTCTTTCTTTGAGGATTTTCCAGCTCCTGCAGTGAATCCGATTTTTTAAATTTCAGTCTAAATGAAAGGAACACCAAGAAAACATGAAGGAAGTGCAATAATCAGAATCACTTACTGCTGCATTTTCTTGAGTTCCACGAGGTTCTTCAGGCAAAAGTTCAGAGGAAAACTGGACATCTTCTGGGTTCAGACGTTTGTATGACACCATTGTAGTGAAGGGGGGACGCAGACTGCAGAGCGAACGCTGAAAAATGCAACTTATTTCCAAAGAGCTTGAACTTAGGCTTCTGCAATAAAAATAAATAAATAAAAACACGTTAAATCATCCCCCCAAAAAATAGGATTAGAGTCTGTTAAGGATATATTAATAAATTACTGGCATTCCCATGAGGAAACAACACGGATACGTATTATTAACACAGCTGCGGCTGGAGTTTTGGGGCAATTTTTAAGTAAACGGTTTCAGTACATGTTTCTCCCTTGAGAGCGCAATCTGCAAATAAACTGTCTTCAAACTTGATCAATACTGGAAAATAAATCATGGGAACAAGCAGCAAAATAAAGAGGATGATTTTTAAAACTCGATGACAGAGAGACAAGACTGATGCATGCGCAGGGTTTAGCATTAGGGTAAGTTAGCATGATGGTAGAATTAGCTAAAGTTTATGAAGTTCTTTGCCTTAACAAATAAACCGCTTCGCTCGCTGAAATGCACGTTAAGCTAAACTTCTTACCTGTACGCCTCGTGACCTTCATGGACACAACAGACACACAAAAAGAAACTGTTCTAGCCTTTGGCTCCCTCTCGTTAGGACCGCCTCCACAGTCCGCACGTTGTCTGCGTCTGTTTATCTGTATGTGACGTTCGTGGTGACTCGTAATTTATAAAACTTCCGTTTTGGAGAAAATAATATTACTTCGTGAATTTTAAAGATAAAATGCATGAAGATATTTGAGGTTTATAAATAACTATTATTTTACGAGTATATTTAAGTATATATAACTTTAAACTGAACAATTGTGTTTTTATTTTTTATTTTTTATGTTTTTGTCAGCAACGTTGCCTTCATAACAGCTCGTAAATCTGAACCCCTCTGAATTACGGTAATCTGTAGATTTGAGGACTCGACTGTGATATGAGAGGTAAAAGGTATACACATATTATTTTATCAATATAAAAACTAGGGGCGCTGTGAACAGTGTGAAGAAAAGATATTAAGTAGCAATTAAATATATTCTTACTAAGCACCAAACACATTTTAAGTCAACTAAAACGAATTTACACTTCAATATACGTTTATTTTTACTTATTTTATTAAAAGTTTGAGTTACTGTTAAGTCAGAGGATTTTGGTTGAATTAATTTGGTTTAATATTAATACCTTTTTTTCTCCTTCAACTGAAGTTTGAATGATTGAATGAATGTTTTATGTATACTAAATAAGGAACCCTTGCATTACTTGTTTACACTACATATTTCGTATACCTGGTAATACCAATAGTGGGAAGCTGGTAATGTTTATTCAGAAAATACTTAAAAGCATTATAACGATCAGCAATGTAACTACTGGTGAAAGGTATTTACCAACAGCAAGAGCCAGAAGATTTCTATCATGTCCCGATTCCATGTGGCCATATTGACAGAAAAGTGAAATAAATGTTCACCTTTGCACTTTTCCTGTCATTAAAATGACTTATCATTCATAACCTTTAGACAAGTGTTTTGTTTGTGAAGTGCTGGAAGTATTTTTCTTGTTAAAGAACTTTTTTTTTTACATACATCTTTACTGAACACTTTAAAATAATCTTATTACCTTTTTTTTCCCATTTGAAAAACAACAGAACTGTATTTCTTAAACCCGGGCAGTCACAACCAAGTAATGTTTAAAACTTTTATTATTCAGTATAACACATTTATTACAATTTAACAGAGGCAGACGGAGCAGAATTTGCCATTAAAATTGCTTTATAAAAAAAACACTTGTGAGCTAATAAAACCAGGTCAGTTTGTTTTCTCACTGCACTTCTTAACATTCCTTCATTGAACAAAGAAATAAGGATTTTCTTTTGCTGAGGTGTGACAGTTTCGGGTGAAAAATAAACACATTTTAATTGCTAAATTTTCCAACAAAGGTGATTCTTGAACTCTTAATAACCATTTAGACCAATTTTAGCTGTTTTATTAATATTTTGAAGACATTGTTCTTTTATTCAAATTCATCTTTTTTTGGGGACTCGTTTCTTTTTTAAATATCACCCAAAAAGTTAGAGACTCAATTATTTACCATCCAGAGGTAAAAAGAAAAGAAAGTTGCTGTCCTTCCAACATTCATACTAACAGGTGACGTAAATTTGTTGTAAAGACAATACATGTAGTCAACTAAAGTTTCTGGTTGTTAGATTAATTTAAAACTAAAGACAAATATATGAAGTAGCAAAGAAAATCTTTTTTTTTTACTTTGTTGCACCATTTTTGGCTTAAACGACTTATTTCAGCCGTGTCACTTTCGTGTCACCTCAGTAAATACATTATTGTTTTTTTTCTCAGGCAATGTAACTGATTTAGACAATGTCCCCTTTAAAATGATGAAATGATGCCACCACTCCACGTTCTCTGGCATGACCCAGAAAAATGACTTTTTGATGGTCAACATAATGTGTAGTTATGGGGTGAGTCAAAGAGCCTTACATAGAGGGTTTGAACCCTCACCGTCCTGTTAAGAGGCCAGGGAGGCACCATGCATCTTTCTGGTCCCTTGACTTCACATCAGTCCACTTCATCAATAAGAATAAAGACCTGCCAACTTTTTCCACGCCGTCCACGTCTTCAAGTAAATAAAACTGCACAATGATCTGACCTTCCTTTGAATTGGTTTACGTTTTTGAAGAAATAAAAATTTAGATTCGACCAAAAAGAGTTCCTGGTCACTGTAAAGCTAAAAAAAAAAAAAAGAAAGAACTGCTTTTAGTTATGGGTCCACTGACTACATACAGTTCATTTAATTAAAAAAAAAAATACACCATGAACCATGTCATATTACAGATTTTTTAAAGTGATTTACACTACCATAATATTCTAAACGTGAGTGCAAAAGTCAAAAACAAATGTTGAATATTCATCAGAATAAATATGACCTCTAAGGTTTGTCCACCTACTTTAAGATCTTTATAAAAACATGTTTAGCAGAAAATATCAATTAGGACAATTCAAGTTATACTGCACGTTTTCTAGTATGTTTCTAACAATTAGCTTGTCTTCACTGTGATGGAAATTAAATATTTTTAGCTTAAATAAGTGTGAAAAACAACATAGAGCAAATAGCCACAATATCATTTTGAAACAGCGGAAATTCAGTGGCTTGTCCTCGTGGGTTAGGGCTGCAGACTCTGGTTCAGTGAATTAGAAAGTGAGGATGCTACTGCAGAGGAAGATGGCATAACGGGAAACATTTATGAAGATGGCAAGTTCCTCTAACGGACGAGTAGTGTCACTTTCCAAATGTGGCTAAAAAGTGAAAATGGTTATTACTAGCATTACTTTGTTATGTCTCTCCCTCAGTCTTATTATCCTTTACCTCATGGTGATCTGTGGATGGATGGGAATCAATCTCTTCTGTCTGTTGTGCACATATTAACAGGAGAGTTATTGTCGCTGTGTGAGAAGTCATCGTTGGTCACATTAGCAGAGGAGTCCATGTCACTCTGGACCTGCTGATGTTTGCGTCTGTGGAGCCTCAGGCTCTGTGAGCGGCTGAAGCCTCGTCCGCAGAGGTCGCAGTGGTACGGCCTCTCGCCGGTGTGCAACCGAAAGTGATTCTTGAGGCTGGAAGAGCGAGTGAAACTTTTCTCGCACTCGGGACAGTCAAACTTCTCCCCGAAGTGGATTTTCTCGTGCTCCCTCAGGCGCCCGGACTGGTTGAAGCGCCTGTCGCAGACAGAGCAGTGGAAAGGCCGCTCCCCGGTGTGTGTGAGCCGGTGCCGGTTCATGGCGCCCGAGTGAGCGAAGCTCTTGCCGCATTCGGGGCAGGAGAACGGCTTTTCACCTGTGTGGACTTTAAAGTGACCTTTGAGTTGGCCCTTCTGCGTGAACTGTTTTCCACACACGGTGCACTGATAGGGCTTTTCCCCTGAATGAATCCGCATGTGGATCTGAAGGGCGGACATCTTGTGGCAGTCCCTCCCACAGAGCCCACAGCAGTAAGTCTTCTTTGGATGGCTGTGACTCTGTTTCTGAACTGGCGAGTCTGGAAGACGATCTTTCTGGCAGTCAGGATCTTCTCCAGACACTGGGGAAGAACACGCAGAGGGAAGAGGTTTTAACATGTGTGTTGTTAACGGCTCCATATTAAATCCTGTTTAACCCTCTCCACTTTCTGAGCTTCTCCATTGGCTGAATTATGATAAAAACAAAAGTGTGAGAAGAAGTATGAGTGTACTGTTGAGAGGTAGAAGGTGATGAGGTTTGTCAGTTTCTCTATTTCTTTTAACATATTTGTGTTGCGTCAAAAGTATCTCTTCTTTTAAGGGTTAGAGTTAAACTTTGGACTTGCTCTGTGCCAACGGCTCCGCCCACAACCCAGAGGCAAATTTCAAATGAACTACTGTCGCTCTGCAGAAAATACGTCATTGAAATCGACACAGGTTTATTGATTTTGGCTAAAAACGACATAATCATCATTAAAAAACTGATCAAAAGATCATCGGGGTTGGTCTTAACCCTTGTGCTATCCTAGGCACTTTACCATTGGGAGTTGGGTCATCTAGACCCACTAGACAGTGCTCTGAACCTTTTTTCTTCAATGATTTGTGATCTTCACTGGTGTCCATGGATTACATGAAATCTTTCCACCTTTATCCACCTTTGTCATGGTAGGGAGAACACGTCAATGTAAGGGTGGGGTCATCTAAGATAGCACAAGGGTTAAAGATGCAGCAGGAATGACTGTCAGTTCACACTCAAGAAACATTCATTTCTCTGACCTCTGAAGTCCGTCACCTTGTCAGCCTCACTGTTCTCATCTGGATTGCGCCCTCCAACAACACACTAATTCTTTGCCTGCGTTGAAGCTTTACATCTATCTGTACAGCAAACTTCAGAAAACGCAAAGCCTCTTTGTGAGGGCTGCAACTTTGCTGCAGATTTTATGTGTGAACACTCTGGACACTTTTGTCGATAGCTATGCAAAAGAGCAAAACAGATATGAATAATCTGCCTTCAGGGAAGGTGGATATTCTGGCATTATGAGAGCAAAGGCTAAATAAACTGAGGGCTCAAATGTCAACTTATACAGTAACAGCTGCGTGAAAGCGGGTTCAAAAATCTGAATTGGGAATAAGTTAAGCTCCTCGCTCTAAACACATGAGTGAAAGTTCTGTGTAAGTCATCCTGTGTAATTCTGCCTTATTGATTCTAGTTATCAGTCCCCGATTCATGCTGCGCTCAGCAGGTTATTTGATGCTGAAAACCACTCAGACATACTTTCCAACAGGAACCGCTCCAGGTTTCTGTTGGAAAGTGTAAAGGCGCCTGTTGCACATGAGCAAGTACATGTCAAAAAACAGTTTTGCTGACTAAACCAAAAGCTTTTATGAAACCAAGTAACACACTATACACAGTGTGGACATCAGCACAAATAAAAATCCTAAAAAATTAAAAAAAAAGAAGAAAAGTATGAACAGTCATAGGATGAAAAAAGATTCTGCTTCACCCATGTAGAATGCAGTTACATGTATTAAAATTGAGCAAATACAACATCCGATATTCAACAGTTTCAACATGTGAAAAAAATGTGGTCACATCAGACACAAACCCCTCCATGTGTGAGACATTGAACAGGCAGAGCTAAAGATGGATGTGGAGTTCAAGTCACTTTGCTTTGGGCGTGAAAATAAGAGAACAGATGGAGATCAGCTGAAGACATACAAAAGGGGCCAAGAGCTCCCCATCAACTCTTTTCAGCAATGTTAAAAGACCATTGATCCAATAAGATGTGAGAAATCACTGAACTCAACACAACCTCTATAATTGCACATTTTTAAAAAGCTTTTTGAAAAGCAGATTGTATTAAAGTAGTTATATAATCCCAAGAGGTGACAAGAGTCAAAAAGCAGGACTTTTATGTATTGCCCTTTACATCATCACAGTTTACGGTCATTCTTTAGATTACTGTATACACAATCCACATAAACTGCTCACTAACATTTGGATCACTATATATATATATATATATATATATATATATATATATATATATATATAAATGTATGTATGTATATATACATGTATGTATGCATATATGTATATATACATATACTGTATGTATGCATATATATATGTATATATAAATATATATGTATGTATGTATATATGTATATATGTATGTATATAAGAGTATATATATATATATATATATAGCAGCATATATATATATATATATATATATATATATATACTCTCTATATACTCCTGTGCAATGTAGAATCTAATCAGTTAAAAAAAGGCCAAAACAAAAACCATTTAGGGATTCAAATGCATTTGTGTGTTAAAACACTCATTATATAATAGGTTCACAACATTTTACTTCAAAAATTCCCTCAAACGTCCCGCCAGTAAATGAGAAAGAGAAACTAAGAAACCCGGATTTTTTCGATTACAGATGTGAGGAAACTTCCATAATCTAATAAATAAATGACTTATTCTTTTGATCAAAGGGCCTTTTTCTCACCTTTGTCATGTTCTTCTTCCTCCTTCACGGCAATCCTAATTTCTGTGCTGCTTTCATGCTGCTCCTCGGTTTCCTCTGAAATGCTGTCATCCTGATCATCGGACACTTGCTGTGGACTTTCTTCTGCTGGGAAAAAATACACCACAATCAAATTTGTGTTCCACTGTGATTGCATGATTACAAACTAACACAAAAATGTTGCTTAACTACCACATAAAAGTTCATCCTCTTCTTCCTCCTTCACTATTACATTCATCTGAGGATTAGAAGGACTGTTTGCTGCTTTTTCTGCTTCTTCTCCGTGTTGAACTTCCGACTCAGCCTCTTTGCTGCTGTTCAAACTTTCTATTGAAGGCGGCTCATCAATGCAAGGCAAATGCTGGTCATCAGGAACCTAAGAAAACACAAAAACAATACTTTCTTAAGTAAATGAAGCAGAAGAAAAAAGTAGTTTCTGTCTAAATATCTGTGCTGCCACTACCTTACAGCTGATGTTGCTTTCGAG
Organism: Oryzias sinensis; assembly: GCA_037389245.1. Classification (NCBI taxonomy): domain Eukaryota; kingdom Metazoa; phylum Chordata; class Actinopteri; order Beloniformes; family Adrianichthyidae; genus Oryzias; species Oryzias sinensis. Next base: position 20,635,985 of record CM074490.1, read on the forward strand.
GTCCTGCTGGGTGGATTCCTCAACAGAAGCTTGAAGTGCTTCAACTGGATCGCTCTTGCTATGAGTGCATGAGCGTTTGTGGTTTCTCAGAGTTCCAGCCAGGGAAAAGTGCCTCCCACAGTCGGCGCAGGTGTATGGCTTTTCTCCGGTGTGAATCCTGACGTGCCTTCGAAGCTCCCCAGGTGCAACAAAAGACTTATCACACTGCGTGCAGCTGTAGGGCTTCTCTCCGGTGTGCGTCCGCATGTGTGTGGTGAGCGTCCACTGCTGTGCAAAGGTCTTGCCACAGTCTGAGCAGTGGTATGGCGTGATGCCGGTGTGCAGGCGCTCGTGCCTCACAAGGGTGCCCGACAAAGCGAAGCGTTTGTCACAGAAAGAGCACTGGAAGGGTCTCTCTCCGGTGTGAGTCCTCTGATGATCCCTCAGCTCGGCCGCGGAGTTGCAGCTCTTCTCGCATTCAGAACAAGGAAACTTCTTCCTGGTGAAGCCCTCCACGATCTCAGAGTGCATTGCCTCCAAGTGGGTTTTCAGGTGCCAATGGCGGGAAAAGCTCTTCAGGCAGATGGAGCAGTGGTAGGGCCTCTCGCCAGTATGGGTCCGCCGATGGAGCCGGAGCTCGCCTTGACTTGCAAAGCGTTTTTCACAGAAAGTGCACGGGAATGGCTTTTCCCCAGTGTGGACTCTTTCGTGGATCATCAGAAGCCCCTTTTCTGGAAATCTCTTCTCACACATGGAGCAAGGGAAGGGCCTTTCGCCTGAGTGCGTGCGTAGGTGGCGCTGTAGCTTGGAGGCGTAAGGAAAATCTTTCCCACAAACCAAGCAGCTATGAAGAGGCTTATCATTCTCTATTGGGTCAGATTTCTTGGAGGAAACATCTGAATGTACAACACCGGAGAGAGCATTTAATCCTGCGTAAACACAAAGAACAACAATGGGTTATGGAAACCAACGACAACGAGAGCTTTTTGAAACACCTATCTGTCTATAAGGGCAGGACAATTAAGTCACACAGATTTAAAATACATGTGCACAAAAACTTCTGTTCATCTTGTAAAAGTCAGTCACTTGTTACAACCAAATACTTGAGTTAAAGCACAAAACACTGACAGTTAAGATGTTACAGTTGTAATAACTCAGAATTTCAATCTAAACTGATTGAAGTATGTTTAGGAAGATTTAGTGTAAACTTACATTTGTAAATTTGTGAATTTCTTTGGTTAATCTGCCAGTGTTTTAGTCTGCGCAGGTACAATAACTTTCCAACACCATCAGGTCATTCCTATGTCTAAACAACTGGGGGGTATTCCAGGAAGCATGTTTAAACTAGTCTGACTTTAAGCCTGAACTCTGGCTGAAATCCGCCTGAACTTGCTTACTCGGGGTATGTCGGTTCCAAAAGACCGGATATGAGTTGGCGTAATTACGCTCGACTTGGTAACCCTGGGTTAATCCACGTGCACGGCATGTACATAAAGACATTCTAAATGGATCGCCGAATTACGGAGTCACCATGGGAACGCGTGGAGAAAAAAAGGGAGCGCGACACTTCACTGAGTCTGAGATTTTAATGACGGCGTATGAAGTTTATACGTCCATCAAAAAAGTAATATGGCTGCGTCAGCAAAAGAAAGAGTTTCTGCTTGTAGTAAGAAGAAGACAAAGTAAACGCACAAGTTTCTGATCTTATTTCCATTTTCCTTGTGACGCATATTAACTTATCCAATTTTGCCAACTTACCGTAAATGAATTACTTCTATTGGTAACAAGTAATTGAGTTAAATTTATTCAACATAATTTCTTACGTCTATAAAACTCAATAATTGTTTATACAACTCAAATTTACATATTTATCTAACTAAATGTCATATTACTCCAATTCAATTAATATTTTTTCCATCTTAATTAATTATAATTCTTGAACTCTCATATGTCTAAGTTTGAGCCGGCAGATATGCTCATTTTTATAAAAAAACAAACAAACAAAAAAAAAACATTATATGCAAGGTGTATACAATTAATTTAGGAATTTCAATCATTGTCATTATAAATCTCAGTGGTAGGGGGGCTATATAAACTCATCATCCTCTCCCTTCCTCTCACTTATGGTGCAGAGACATAAGCTTAGTAGGACAAAATAACTCAACAAAACACGGTGAAACACAGTAAAACAGCTAAACAACTTAACACATTTGGTCAAAAACCCACACTTAAACCCAAATCCGTCCAGACAGGCAAAGGGAATGGTATCCCACAATCCCTTGCGGTGCCGATCTAACAGCAGCACAAAAGTTACACCTACTTAATTGAATTAATTTGAATGAAAGTAAAATAACTGTCTGAAAACTGCGTGTTATTTTTAAACTGACCAAACAAAAAAATGATTTATCTTAACTGAAGCAAATACTTAAGTTAGATCAAAGTAAAAAAGTTTATTTTTCAAACATCCACATGTGGTCTTATCACCATCTCACTGTGGAAAAAGTATTATCTGAGCTTCTTCATCCACTAAATCATCTTCAAATGGACACAGCATTCTGCTTCACCTGTCTCAAAACAAACTAACCTTCAACTAAACCTGCTCCAGACCAGGTTATGTTCAGAACATGAGTTGCTATAGCAACTTGACATATCCTGAAACATACCTCCATTTCTGGAACCGAAAGCTGAGGTTATCAACTTCCTTAGCCTCAAACTTACCGTGGGAGTTAGCATAACCTGCTTTCTGGAATACCCCCCAGGGTATAGTGACCTAAAACTAAAACATCTCAACACAAACAACTGCCAGTAAAAATACTGAACTGTTTCAAATGAGCCTTTTTAAAATTTAGAGCTGGACAGACTATTGATTAAATTTGAATGCTTGTGGTTTTCTTCTCTATTTCCTTTTGTTGTCTTCTTTTTTTTATATAAATATGCTTTTTCTTGCTGTGATCAAGTTTTTTTCTTTGCACAACTGTTTCGGTTCACAAATCCAAAGTTTATTCTGATTTTACACAATTCAGGTTAAAATCAATATATATAACATTTTAATTCCAAATCTAATTGTGTTTGGTTGTTAGAAGAACAAAAGAAATTTGAAAAACCTTTTTACAAAACTGTTTTTAGTTTAGTTTAATTTTACATTAAAAACAACAGAAAAGCTTTTTATTCATCAAACAAAAGAAAGAAGTTGCTTGTAAAATGATTTGTGGATTTGATGAAATGGTACAAATCTTTTAGGTTGAGATCGATTTGACTTAAAAAAAATAGATTTTTTAAAACCCATACCTAATGAGCCTAATGTTAAAATCCAAATGCACAAGTCTCATCGATGGGTCTCTTTTTATTCGTTGATTTTCCATAGATACATTTTTTCCTCATCAACTTCAGTTACAGGACAGCTGATTGTTTAGTACTTACTGAGATCTGCAAACTCTACTTCTTCTCCATCAGAGTTTATCAGGCCGCCTATTTCTTGTTGATCATCATCAACAAGGACCACAGCTGGTTCAAAGTCATCTGGGTTTTCAGAGCCCATTTCTCAGAGAGCCAACCTTGTAAAAGAGGGGAAAAAATGGGTTTAGATGTGTAAACTTAAAAAAAAACAAAGTTTGACACACTGTCTTGAGTTTACAAATATTGTTTTTTTCCCATTTCCTGATAAGTGATGAAGATTGTGTCAATACAGTTTTGATTGAGGCAGCAGCTTCAGTCATACTCTGTACAAGTAGATGTATGGCTATGAAGGTAAAACATTACAGTAAAGCAGGTATCTTCCGGTCACATGGTGTTATGGAAATGACATACTACTGTTAACTATATATTTTGTGAGATATGAAGGTGAAAAATAAAAGTTTGCTTTTTTGGTATAAACAAATGGCTCAGTGATACAATTTAGCTTTAAATTTATAATAAAAATGTTTTAAATTGATAAACTAAAACAATTGAAACGCTAAAACAAAATAAAAATGTACAACATTTCACTCTAGTGATAAAAGTAAATCAAGCTTTTTTAGTGGTATCAATTAGATATATTGTCATGGCACTTGCTTAATGATCTACATATGTGTCCTTTCTGGAAATCATACATTAACTTTTACATTTTCAATGGGACTAAAATCATCTCTTTGAATCTGTTATAACTGTTCATTAAATTTAAACTTGATGCTAACACTCTTAATTGGAAACCTACTATAATTAGGTAATTTTGTTGATGTTTTCTAGATTGAATCAAGACAGAAGCTATTCCTAAACCACACTTGATTGTGATTCAACACCTCCTCACTGGAGGACATCTCTGTCCAGCCCAAGGACACTTCAGCAGAGAGGCTGCTGGGAGCTTCGGGCAGGACTCAACAGATAAACCAGCAGGCTTGATGATGCTCAGTCTTAACTTTTTAGCAGTGCCTCGTGCATTTATGTCAACATGATCATTTTGAAGAGGTTCATTTTAGAAAATAGAACACCTTCGTGAACCTCGTATATCATATCTGTGAAATAAGAAGACCAGCTAGCTTATTAGCATTAGCCAAAGGGATCTCGATTTGCAGACTCTCTCATATTAACTGTAACTCCACTTTCAAAAATGAGACAGAATACTGACAAATGACAACACAAAACAATAACGGACACCAGCAAATCTGAAAGAAAAAAAACACAGAATCTTATATCTGTATGCGATTTATGTGCTGCAGCGCAGCAGCGATGACCACAGAGATGGTCATCGACCAGCACCTCCACCTTTGCCTTTAGGACTGTTGATAGCAAGCTAGCTTTTCGCCTGAAACTATCTTCACAATTAACTACTATTTACCTCCATATCACAGCTACAGTTCATATAAGGCTAGTTAACAACAGCCGCTCAGATGAATAACTAAATTCAAAAACAACAAGTATGAATAAAAAACCTATTTGGACTTGTAGAACAGGCTAACTCGGCTAGCTAGCCTGGCTGTACCACCAACAGACAATAGACATGTTGACAAACCTCTGCATAGAATTTTCCTTCGACTAAAATTCAGTGGCGCGATGTGACAATACCTCTATTTCAATATGAGGTTCATTCTTATTGTGTGCAAAGAGCAGGTCAAATTTACATCAAGAAACTACTGCATTGTGTTTAAAGAATGTCTGAATTTAGTAACACTCTATCTAGCTTTAGCTAACAGCAGGAAGCTTACAGCACTGTCTGTACTTCCGGTTAGCTTTTGAGTCAAAATAAAAGCATCAGTCAGACATTATTATTGTTTGGTCCTATGTGTGATTGATTTGATATTAACAAATGTTTCTTTATTGTGAAACTGAAATAATAGCTATAAGACAACTACTGTTGTTTTAATACAAGTTTGATGATGAGTGGGCATGTGTTTATCTTTTGCACTATAAGCAGCATCATGACTGTAATTAAACAACATCTTTCACAGTAAAGAGTCACAGTCACATGTCAGTGTGTTAATATGTCATAATCCTCAGAACATTCATGGATATAAAAAGGAAAGGTAATGTAAGATAGCAGGATGCAAAGGTACACTCAATGCCCTAACTATAATGTTGCCTTTAGATAAAAACCTGTTGCAGCAATAGCTGTTACAAAAACTACACAATCCCGTCACTGTCAAAAAAACTGACATCTAGTATCTACAAAATGTTTTCTATTTAGCAATATTCTTGGGATGTCTGGTGTGAATTGCTTTCTTGGGGTCATGTCTCAGCATCACAGTTAGGTTGAGATCAGGACTCTAGCTCAACAGTTTCCACTCTAGAAGACACGTTTTCTTTGCTGCTGACTTACTTTATGCTCTGCGTCATTGTCCTGTTACATCGCCCATCCTTTGTTTAGCTTTAGTTGGCAGACAGATGGTCTGAAGTTTTCCTGTAAAATGTTCTGATTAACTTTGGAATTCATTTGTCCTTTGATGACAGCAATCAGTCAGGGCCCTCATGCAGCACATCAGCCACAAACCAGAATGCTCCCTCCACCAGATTTCCCACTAGGAATGAGGCTTGGATGTTGGTGTCCTGTGCGTTTCTTTCCATACGTAGCATTGTGTTCCAAACAACTCAATTTTGGTTTCACTTTTCCACAGACTAGACCAGTAGTGCTGCTGAGCTACTTTGGAAATTTCCATTGTGTTACAATGGTTTTTTGGACAATAGTGGTTTTCTCTGTGGTGTCATCCCATGAACCCCATTCTTGTTAATTATTTTTCTTTGTGTATATTGGTCTTTTCTGTCAGCTTTAGCTGACTGTAGGAGTCTTCTTTACCTCTAGGAGCAAAGGGTGACCAAATTTAGGGAGAGAAGTAACAATGCTAAACTTTCTCCATTTAAAGATAAACTTGTATTTCTGTCTTTAAATGACCATTTATAGATACTTTAGTAACCTCTTCCAACTTCATGCAATTCTACAGTTTTTGTTCCTGGCTTCTGAGAGCTTTTTTTTAACAAGGCATGGTTCACATGCTTCCTTAGGACAGCAAAATCCAAACGGATGTAGTGTTGTTTATGGGACAGAGCAAGGAAGTGCAGCTAAAACTAATGCTTCATATCATAAGATATAGATTGAACCCCAGCTTAGCTAACACCTGACTCAAATTAGCTAACACAAGGATCATTAGCCTAAAAGTTCACTGACTTTTTCCACCCTGCAGTGTGAATTGTCACACGTGTTCATTAAACACACAAAAACATAATATTTGTGTGATGTTAGTTTAAGCAGACTGTATTTCTATTGCTGTGTCCTACATTGACATCGGAACAGTTTCTCTGTTCAATTCATGCTGAAATCCTAGTCGTTCAAAGGGTTCACATGCTTTTTTTCTTGCAACTCTACTGTATGTACTGTATAATAACACTTTAACCAAATAGGGGGCATGTGATCAATGGATGATGACTGTTAAAAACATGTCATTTTTATTTTAAAAGTTTACTCTTTTTTGTACTTTTCTTGAAATATGTCTTCAAATAAAGACTTTCAATAAAATGATTTTTTACAATATTAAACAAAAATGGAAAATTAAGATAAAAAAACATTTATTAGAGGTAATCAAATCTATCCAAGGTCAAAATAACAACCCATAGATAAGAATAGACCATTTAGACTCCAAATTTGATGAAAGTCAGCCGAAAGCGTTCTTACAGAAAAAGAACAAAAACCTTGTTGTTTTGTGAGCAAAAACAAGTTGCAATCTTTCCATCATTAAAGACATTAAGCTTCTCATGGAAGGGACCAATTCAATGTAAAAAAGGGACTAAATTTAAACTCTTCCTCGCTTATCCATACTCATATTGATACTCACAGGGGCACTTCAATAAACAATGGCTTATTCCAGTGATGGTTTAAAATATCTGTTTTTATGTTTTCTCAGTTTTGTGTTTAAGAAAATGTGCTTTGATATATTAAGCAGTTAAAAAAGCAGATACAAAGGTTGATTCTCTCACTCCTTTCCAGTCCTTTTTGGCATACCATATCATATAGTTTAGCTTCATATGTGAACTTTCTCTTCCACTCCTTTCTTTCTTTTTTTCGTGACCAGTGCTGGACTAAATTACCACCTGCAACATCTTATAATATGTAAACATATAAACACTGCTTCATAAGCTCTTCAGATGGATCTGAATAGTAGCATCATTTAAGAAACAATGGTCGAAGCGGGCAGAGCTGCAACAATCCTGGTTTTGATTTCTCTAGTAAACGAAAACACAACTCCGGCTTTCTCATTCTATGAAGCTCCAAAATGCAGGTGGAGTGCTCTAGGATAGGCTAAATCATACCGTATCTGACAGTAAGGCTGTCACACTATGTAACACTATGTAAGGCTGTTAATGTGAAAAAGCAGCGTTGTAGCAGCTCAGGTAATGTACTGTCTCCCCCTTGATGAACACACCTGAAAGTTATAGGAATAGGTCTAATAAAAGGACTTTGTAACAACTAGGGAAATTAGTTTTGCCATCCATGGATCAACTGCAAGACCGGCACACCTGAAATCCACTGTATTCTTTTATTTTTTACTTGTCTTTGATTGTGTTAGTTTGTTTTGCATTTGTTTGTAGTTGTGTTGTATCAGTTGTACTTGTAGTATTATTCTTGTAATATTGTAGCTGTCTTTCTATTTCCTCTTAATGGATTTAAAGCCAATTGAATGAAAACTAAATGATGACTGTATTAAAAGTCTCATGTGCTTTGGCAGCATCTCTTACTTACAGGTAAAGGAGAGGCTCAAGCAGCACCTGCTGGGCATGTCAAATTAAGCATGATGATTGTTTTTTGTTCTTTTCATTTACTGAAGATGCAAAACAAATTGAGTGTGGTGCTGTGTTGGCAGTAACGTGAAGAGGCATGCAGTTCCAGATGTCAAGCAAAAGCAGCAGCAGCCATGTAATGATGTGACATCTGGTCTTTTTAGTCAACGATTTGGGCCAGTTTACAAAAAAAATAAAAGCTGACGTGGCCCATTTTTGTGCGTACATTTATAAACAGATGATAAAGTGATCCAGAGAAACATTAAACTGCATGAGAGGGTCTGTAAATTCAGTTACTGCACAAACTAAAAACACAGTTAATGGCATAAAGTTGAAGTTTTTCTTTTTTCAGCTATAAGTTGTGTTACTGCTACCTTCCTCATGTATTTTATTAGGAGAAGAGGGGCTCCCTGTACAGCATGAATGTGGTGAAAAGCCTCAGATTTTCTTCTGTAGCTCTCACAAAAGCCATTCCATTATTGCCTCTTGATCTGTCCTTGGCTCAATTTAAAACCCATATAAAGTAGGTCTCAAGTCTGCGATTCTTTTATTTTCTTTGGTTTTTACTATGATCAGTAAAAAGGGAGGGTCAGCTTTATCATAAAGGAGCTGCACTAGAAAAATTCCAAAAAAAGACACCAGTAAAAGGCTCTCCTGTCATTTCAAATAGAGATACAAGTATGAGCATTGGAGACAAAAGTTTGTATTCCATCAACATAGATCTCCAGAAAACATGGATGCTGTATTGTTTAAATATTATTTGGCATGCAGGATATAAAGGCACTCAAATTCTAAAAACAAGCCACTAGGGAAGAGTAAACAGACACAAAACAGATGAAAAGAATAGACCTCCAAATGTTGTTGGCAACCAGCACTGACTTTATAGAAATACATTTTTATACACAGGATTTTCTTTTCTGCTTTGCTGAAATGGAGGAAAAAAGCCATGAAGACTATGGCTAGGTAGATAGATGTGAAAACTGGCCTGCAGTTTTGGTCGGCCAAGTTGTCACCGTTCGTCTTCCAGAGTGCGTGCGCTGATGCTGCCGCAGACCCTGTCGGTACATGAAGCTCTTTCCGCATTCCCCGCACTGATATGGTCTCTCGCCGGTGTGAAGCCGGTGGTGGTCCTTTAGTTCCCCTGCTCTGGAGTAGCCTTTTCCACAAACACTACAGATAATAGGTGTGTCTTTAATGTGGGTTTGATAATGTGCTGTGAGGTAAGAGTGAATCCTAAATGTCTTCCTGCAGAGGGAACACACGAACGGCCTTTTGCCGGAATGCCGCATCTCATGCAGTTTGAGAGAGGACGCCGTGTGGAGACCTCTGCCACACTGGGAGCACAGGACAGGCTTCTGGCCTGTGTGGATGCGCTGGTGGATTTGTATGTTGCCCTCATCGATGAACCTTTCGCCGCAGTCAGGGCAGGAATAGGGCCTCTCTTTGACGTGGGTTTTCATGTGTTCTTCCAATTTTTCCTTCTCCTGGAACGGAACGCCACAACGACGGCAGAAGAGAAACTGTAAAGAACTGTCCATGTCGGGATCTGAGTCAACAACTGTGTCGCTGTGTGTGGTAACGTGGTGTGCTTGCAATGCTGACTGGCTCTCGCAGTCCTTTCTGCACTCCAGGAAACGGAAGGACGATCGGATCCTGGACTCTCCTGGCAGAGACTTCAGGTATTCAGATAGTTCTGTGGCAGGATTCACCTCATCGACTACATCCACAGAACTTTTTCCCCCTAAACAAATAAAAAGAGAGTGAATCTTTTGTTTCCTTTTAATGCAGTTTTGTAACTTTTTAGAAACATTTCTCAGCTCTCACCAAGGTGGACTTTATAGTGAGTTTTGAGGTTTCCTTTCTGGTTAAAACCCCAACAATAGATGGAGCAGCAGTGTGGTTTTTCTCCTGTATGGATCAGCTGGTGCCGCTCTAGTTTATAAGCATGAGGGAATTCTTTTCAACAAACTAAACAGTGGTACTCAATCTTCTCCTTGGGATGTTTTAACAGCTCAGGTGGGATTTCTAAAGGCACGGGAACTGTCTTTCTTCCAGGATGCTTCCTACCTGTATGGGGAAAAGAATATTAACTTTAAGTTTAGAAATTTTTGGATGTGGATTTATTGGGATGTTGATTAGATGTTGATTTTCTGTAATAATCCCAAACTTAAAAATAAAAGTTAAAGTTTTTAGTTCATACAGAGATGATGCAGAGACAGAAAAATAATGGACTAACATCGGAATAACATCGGATGTTCTTGTAGAAATGTTGAGTCATTTAAAATAGAAATTGTTTTGACTGAATTTATCTAAGACTAATGTGCAAAGAATGTATAGGTTTTTGTGCAAATATTTTTGACAGTACTTAAATACAAAATAGAGTGTATAAATTATATTTATACAAAATTCCTTATTAGTTGTAACATCTGTGTTTTGCTCTACACCTTTAAAAGAAAGCTTAGTACCTGTTCTTTGTCTGTATAATCATTTTGCTGCATAAGAAAAAGAATGAAAAACAGAAATGATTGTCACTTAAAAACCTCAACTTACAGAGCAATTTGAATGTTTAGTTGGTGTACGTTCCAATAATTACTCTAAGTGTTACAACAAGAATCCAGGTGCAAATCTTGTAAAACCGGCAGTTTAATGTATTTATCTGGAAAGTTTCACTTCCATCTGGTGTTCTTCTGTGTTTGCTTTGCTCTTTCTCCACTTCATGTGTTCCCAGATGGGATTGCATGTTCCCTTGATAGCCTGAGGTGGTGTCACAAGCCAAGAACCAGGCTGTGGGGAGTATTTTCTCCTTTGAATTCTTATGAATTGGTTTGATTTTCCCAGCTCCTTCCAATGCACACAGGAGAGCTAGAGATCACAAGGACGTGTCTTTGCAGCAAACAACCTGAGAGTGGAGCTCTGCCTACAGGCATACAACTCTAACCTTTTCTCCACAGGATTTACTCTTTATCCATTCTTCACCTACTGCTGAGCTCTTTTTCTAGCATGCCTTGAAGGGAAGGACACAAGCGTTTGAAGGAGTTTCATCCTTTTAACCTCCAGGACTGAAACTCTGTTTGTGTGTAAAAAATAAGAGCCAAGCAAAATATGAAAGTCATAAAAACACCAGACATAAGAACAAACTAATAGTAAGAGGGACATTTTTTACTCACTATACTGATTCTTCATAGAAGTGTCTTCTTTTTTGATTGATTGGATCTCAGATGTCTGACCTCGGTGGTAAAGCCCAGTTCTTTTTGGTTTCATCTGGACTAAAGAGTCCATGATCCTATGAACACAGAAGGAGGATCAGTCCAAACATAGGAACAGCAAAACATTTTTTTCTTTAAGTAGGCAGGGTGATTTTATTATTCAAGTTTAAATAAAAAAAAATAAAAATAAAAAAAACCCCAAAAAAATCTGACTCATCTCTGACTTGGCATCAACCAAATCCCTAGCTTATGAGGACAAACTCACAGAAGTGCATTTAGATAAAGGCTTTAAGTACATAAAGGATTTGGGGTTTCAGCTCACAATTTTTAAAAAAGTTTTCTTTTTATACATTGTTACAATATTTGGTCATTGTCTGTGTGTTGTAATTTCTTTTGTTTAGTGGTCTGCCATTTATATTGAAAGGTTTTGTTTTTACTTTTAATGTTAATGCAGTGTGTGAAGCTTAACGATTACTCTCATTAAATCAACAACAGAGAAAACCTGCAGTAGATAATATGCACATGTCAAGGAACAGAAAATCACTGCAGTAACATGACATTTCATTAATGGATGTGAGAACAGATACTTGCATTAAATGTTTGAAGGATGGATGGAAAAGCGATAGAAATGTAAATTTAAAAAAAGTTAATTATTGTCTAGCACAGGGGTGGCCAACCCTGGTCCACATGAGCCTCAACTCAGCCTAATTTCCAGCTTTCTTTGGACTGCTTGATGCTGACCACCTAACCAGGTATGTTCAGTCAATCAGGATGTGGAATCACTTGAGTCAGCCAACCACTAGAATGACAATCAAGAAGAGCTGGAAACTAGGCAGGATCGTGGCTCTTGAGGACCAGGGTTGGCCAGCCCTGGTCTAGCATTTCAAAGATTAGTGATTTGAGCCAGACTACAAACTATGGGAATCAGGATTTTAATCACTGCTTTGAATTTTCCAACAACTAGGGTAAAGTGTCCCCTTGAAGACCCACTCCGATTAAAACTGTTTTTATCATGTTTTTGTGGCATTTTTATCATGACGGAGCACATAAATAAAGAAAATCAAGCTTTAGATTGCATTTCCGAATATTTCTTTATTCAAATTGTTGAGAATCAAGGGCAGAGAAAAATTGACATTTAAAAAAAGGACTTCAGCGTTATGTCGGCAGGCAACAACCTCCGTACTCCATTGCATTCTGATGCATCTGCATGTAGACAACTACATCCATGTGGGTTGGATAGCTCCAATTTTGCTTGCCATTTTTGTTGCACTGGTAATGTTAAATTGGGGGTGTGAGGGGCAATAAGCTGGCAGGAGAGCATGTAAACAGAGAGGTCTCAGCAATGGGGGGGGGGGCTTGAGGCAATGGTAGCAACTCAGAATCTGATTGCCAATATACCACTGCCGGTCTGCAGAAACTGTCCTACAAAACAATGTTTTTAATTTAAATTTTGGTTAAATACGACCTAATTAAAAGACCACTGGGAATGCTTTTGAAGTAGCTCAAAAGATGAATGGGGTAGGTCTTAAACTGATCTAGATTTGACACGTGTTTCAAATAATGTCTATATTTGTCTCACAGCAGGAACAATTTTCAGCATAGAAGAGCAGCAATAGTAATAATAAAACAAACAAGCAGTACACACATAAACTATAAATAAAATAAAAAACATGGAAAAAGACAATTGGCAAAAATAAATAAATAAAATAAACACAAATATTTTCATACAAACATTTTATTTAGAAAATTCTGCAAGTGGATTTAAGCATACATGTATAACAACACATAACAGTCCCCTATATACATACATACACACACATATCTATATATCTATATCTATATCTATCTATATATCTATATCTATATCTATCTATATATCTATATCTATATCTATCTATATATCTATAT
>CM074490.1:20649700-20685329 GCA_037389245.1 Oryzias sinensis
TGTCTATGTCTACTGATCGTGTTTTTGCGTCCACTGTCTATGCTTTGAGCAATATCAAAATGTGTTTTTGCGTCTACTGTTATGTCTTTGGTCCATTGTCTATGTCTACTGATCGTGTTTTTGCGTCCACTGTCTATGCTTTGGGCTCATTGTCTATGTCTATTGAACGAGTTCATTTTACATTGGTTCATGTCTATGTATTACTAAGCAATATCTTCTGCATGCCCATGATTCTTTGATTATTACTTTGTATTAACTTTGTGATGTATATGCTTGCTTTATCCTTAAACTTTATCTTTGTCATTGTCCTTATCCCATGTCGTCTAACTACGGCGTCAGGAAGATCCTTAGCAACCGTTGCTAGTGTCGTTTGATATGTCGTCTCACCATGTCGTCAGGAAGATCCTTAGCAACCGTTGCTATTGTGTCGTTTGCCAAGTCGTTTCACGTGTCGTCAGGAAGATCCTTAGCAACCGTTGCTAGTGTCGTATGCTACGTTCTCTCACCATGTCGTGTCCTTAGATCTTGTTGTATTTCAAATTTTACAATGTTCGTCAGAGAAGTCTTTTGTACGGTCGATAAATTGTTCCCGTATTATCACGGAACAAAACACTTTAAAAAAAAAAACCTTTATTGACAATCCTGCAAACGCGCACTCCTAGAAAGAGGGGGGGGGTGCATGCGTACAACAGTTTCACGTTCCCGTTTAAAGTTATTTAGAGTATGGCTTTAATTTAATCTTGTGATGAAACTATTATTTCAAATTATTTTGAAAAATGACTGATCTTTATAAAATATGTTGTTACAAAACTGATGGATAAACGAGGATCAGACGGGCTAATAAGAGCCTTATACTGGTCCCGAGTGCGCCATCTCATGGTCACATAAATAGATTAAAAAGAAAAGCTCAACAACCAGTCAGTTTTCGACTGTTATATTCATAATTAGTAGTGACTCGACCCACTAAAATTTGAGAAGGTAACTCATCGAAGATATTTTAAAGGCCTCCTTGCAAGGCCCCCGTAAATCGTTCAGCGGCGAAAAAATAAATATTGCCATGGACTAATGAGTTGAGGGTTTATTTCTGAACAAATACATTAAATCAAAACCAATGTGTTTGTAATTTTATTATTAATAAATCAGCCACGTTTTTCATGATCAGAACACAGCACATTCATAAATAATCTTCGTAAAATGTTCATATTTATTATGTGTCAGTCTCCGCGTTAAATAGAAGTAGTTCACCTCCAGATCAGATGGTGGCGGTAATGCGCCACTTTGTTTTCGTGTCAAGCAAGCGTTGTATGCATCCCCCCCCCCCCCCACATACACACACCACCACCACCCTTTCTGGCAATACGGCAATAGTACAGGAAAAAATTTACCGGCCGTACAAAGGACTTTTCTGACGACTTTGGCAAAATTTGAAAAACGAGAACATCTAACGACAAAACACGGGGAAACGTCGTAGCTAACGACAGTAGCTATCGACAGCAGCTAACGACAGTAGCTATCGACAGCAGCTAACGACCGGAGCTATCGACAGTAGCAACGGTTGCTAAGTCCTGACGACAAAGTGAGACGACCAAAGACATAGACAGTGGACACAAAAACAGATTATTGGCACAAATGGAACCTCATACTCGTGCTTATAAAAGAATTTCTGCAGGTTAGCCTTGCTAGGTCCAAAATAAAAATAGACAACAGCAGTCAGTCATCTACTTTACCTCAACCATAAAGCGAGGGGTTGCCAGGTTGGATGAGCAACAGTGAAAGCCCAGATGTTAGTGTTGTCCACATGGCTGCATCTGTCTTGCTCGTAGTTGTGTTGCTAGCAGCGCTGCCACCACTTCAAAGTCTTCTTCTTCGTCTTTTCTCAGCTCGACCTGCTTGTCTGTTTTCTTCTCTGAGGCGGCATTACTGCCTCCTGGCTTCCGCATTCCCCTGCTAAGGAGCTCTGCAAGCATCCAAACAAACGTGTAAAGATCGGTCAAATCAGCTGTCCAGCCGCATTTGTTAACCGCCACTCCTCCAAAAACCGAAAGAAAAAGTGATGGACCACGGGTGAACCGAAAAACCCGGGAGGGACTCTCCTGACCTGTCTGAAAGTTATTAGTAGTGTTGGACCGGTACACGTACCTCGTACACAGTTTACCTCAGGTTGGATGTTTCTCTGACTGCATGATCATCGCTGAACTTTGATCTATGTCGTTTTCAAACCTCGAACCTCTAACAGAAGTTGTTACCCAGGCCAGGGGAGGACATCCTACACGGACCACGGTAACTGCCTCCACATCGCTGTGGATGATTTGGGTCGGAGGGGGGCGTTAGAAGTTATTTTTCCACACCATCGTGGTATGAAGAAATATTTATATATGTTATGCCACCACATTGCAAACAAAACGTTCTAAGTAGTACAGGAATTAAGTAATTTATATTTGTAATGGGTTGGCATAAATATCCCTTTATTCCATGCCGACCGAAGCTGAAACGCATCTGTGAAATTCTGCTAATTCGAGTTTAAATGACGGCACGAGGCGAGCTAACAGAATGATTAGCTGGATAATTAAGCCCATCTCCAGCAGGCCACCAGTCAAAGGCTAAACCTCAGGCGACGAACGGTATGCCTGCCTTATTTACTGACAAATGCGAATCGTAATTTTAAATGACCTGCCGTTTTTCTGTGACTGTTCACTAGCTTAAAGACAACTGGCACATTAGCTCGAAAGCTAACACGGGCGCAGAAATCCACCCTAAGTTTGTGCTAATTTGCTAGCTAACTAATTGGTAGGTTAACGTCTTCAAACTACACGATAGCCGAGCTGGTTTCGATTTGTGAGTATAATATTAAGTATAGAGAGTCTTCTTTTTAATTTTGTGTTGCTAATAACGCTTATGAGAGGATGTGTGGATTTACTGTCTGACTTTTTAAGACAGGTTCACTGATGATGACCACAGACTACAGTTCAGTTTACCATTCCCTTGGTTGAAAATATATTGTAAAAAAAATACTGTAACTCCATGAAAACAAATACGTTTAAAACATAAAACTTACAATAGAAAGATTAGTTAAAGTTTCAAATCTGCACACGCCCTTTTTTTTGTCACAGGAGTTTATCACAATCTAGTGAGTGACACGTTGAAACTGCACTGTGAGTCTGTGGTTTCGACTTATGTTGCATAATTTGTTCTAGAATCTTTTATATTTTGGATTAAAAAATGTACCCATCTGCAAAGTAATGAATTTTTGTTTGAGAGACCAAATGATTTTAAACCAATCAATCCTAATGTTTTACATTTTGTCTATTTTAGGTGAGTATATCAGGATATTGATGCTAAATTACTCAATGATCTTAGTTTTTATTTCATTAGTAACTATTCCGTTTGCAGTCTGGACCAATCAGTTAAAGTTTGGATTAATTATTCGAATTTCTAGTCCAAAACCAATTTTATATCATGAAACTTATCTACTAGGTGAAACTTGTATAAAAAATTATAATATTTCTGAGATTAAGAAAAAAAGACTCAGAAAAGCTTTTTTGGGGGGGTATCAGAAAATGTACAATAAGTTACTTTATTACTTTAAAGTTGATTTGTTCAACTTCATCACATAGATCATCATAGGTGATGTGAAAACTAGTGAATTAACTTATTGCAAAGTTGGATGTACGGTGTGTTAACCTGGCTTTAGTTTGAAAGGCTGATCGTGTGACATTATTGATTTGTTTCCCCCCAAAAAAAGGTGTTAAACCAGTTTTTCCGACTTTCATATTTTTATACTCATTATATTAATTATTATAATATTTAAGTTTCTTTTAGATGTAACTTTAATAAGTGTTCATTGTGTGTGGGGTCATGGATCCTATGTGTTAATGGAGGGGAGTGGGAAGGGTGGGTTTGGTTTTTATTATAATATTGTGTCTGTCTTTAAATGTTGCGCAAGGCATGAGAAGCGCTTTTTTATAAATAAAGTTTGATTTAAATAACATGTGGATTTTTTTTAGATAGTTAGCTATTGTAATGTCACAACAACCCTTTGTTCTTATGTCTTCAGACTTCAATATGCTGCAACAAATGGAGGGGGACTCAGCAGGCGATGGAGAAACAGAATTATTGGATGAGTCCTGCTATGTAGCTGTGTCTCCTCGGCCCGAGCCAGCGATGAGCAACATATCCGAAAATGAATTCTCCTGCCATTGTTGCTATGACATCCTGGTCAACCCCACCACGCTGACCTGTGGACACAACTTCTGCCGCCATTGTCTGGCTCTGTGGTGGGAGTCCTCACACAAGAACGAATGCCCGGAGTGCCGGGAGAAGTGGGAAGGGTTTCCCAAAATCAACATACTGATGAGGTATGCTTTTGCAAAGTGACTGTTTTTGACAGGGACGTCAGAGTAATATTGGCAGTAGGGCCGGGCGATACGGCCTAAAAATAAAATCTCTGATTTAAAAAATTTTTATACGATTTCCGATTTTTTTTTTCCCTGACCCCCCCCCCCCCCACTTAAGGAAAGCAATAAGTACAAACGGCAGAAAACTTAAAGCAGATTTTGTTTTTATATAATCAAACGCAAGACAAATGTAACCCCCAGTTCTGGGATGAATAATAAATAAATGAACACACTCTTGGAATCAAAGTCCCAGCTGTGTTTTAAGTCCCACTTTGTAGGCTAGACTAAATGGAGACAAACATTCACCTTGAGAGTAGCACCATTTTCTAAAGGATTAACAATACAGCTCATATCTGGGCTCTAAGGTTCTAATTAAATTAATAAACCCTGTCTTCTCCACAGTATATATGGATACCATGACTTTGGCTATATGCAAATGTGTCCCACAAGATCTAAACTACGGCTGTGACGGTGTGGGATTTTTGATCACCGCGCTGATGAAGCACGTTAACCCCCCCGCGTCGCAAATGAATATTGTGAATAAATATTTATTAACAAATTACAGTTCCAACTAACTAATGAACTACCTATATAGGTGTTGTAGAATGACTATGCGCTGCGTGTGTAAGAGGAATGAGCGTGTGCCACGTGAGAGCCAGTGAGGGCGTGCACAAGTGTTGGGAGTGTGCGTTCATGTTTGGAGTTACAGAGTGAAGGAAAACAGTAATAGAAGGTTTCCCCCAGCTGTTGGAATAGGTTTGTGGTGCTGCTGCCTTTGACTGCGATAGGCTTTAGGCAAATGTTGCAAAAACACCAAATGCAAAAGGTAACCTCGACACTGCGCCCCCTGCTGGTTCATCACCGCCGTGATCAAAAATCCCACACTGCCACAGCTCTAAATATGCATATCGTAAAAGACAGTGAAAATTGCGATAAATGTGCCAAAACAATCTTATGGCAGCTTGAAGTATTTAACGAATGAAATAAATCCCTTTATGCATTTGACCAATCGGATTGAGCTCTTTATGTTGTTGACCAATGAGATGGAGCCCTTTTATGTTTGCTGCTCGCCTCTTATGTAGACGAGGGTCATTTGGAGTTTAATTTAAGTTATGATGACTCTCATTTAAGTAAAATTGTTGCAGTGATATGGAAATTATTTATTTGGTTGTTTTGCTATTTGTTCATGTATTGCAAGTTATATTGTCATCACAATAATGATCATTAATATCGCAAATCGTAATTTTCCTCATATTGTACAGCTCTACTCCCAGGTCACTGGAACTGAATGTTTTCTGATAGAAATACCGTCAAGATAAGATTGTTCTCAACATTTGGCTGAATGGACAAAATGTTAAGAATTAAATCGAAGTTGTAGAAATAAGGACAAAGATAACTGCGTCTGTACAGCAAAATTGTGTTTTCCTGAATTCAAACAATCTTTGAAGTTACATTATTGTTAAATCAAACAAAACATGAGTGAATTATTTTAACTCTTCATTTACATTTAAGTTTTCTGAAGGGTCAATATGTCTCAAAAAAGTCTTCCTCAGCCTTTAAGTATGAGGAAATGATTTTGAAAAACAAAAGCGTTGCCACCCAGCAACACATTTTAGGCTCGTTTCTCTTCCTCAATATTACCCATAATAAACATTTTGTGTTGTGTGACATTTGTGGACTCATGTACTGATGTAAATAAAAGAAATCTGCATGGGAAAAGACAAAGGAGCTGGCTCAAAATCAAGCTCAGCAATCTGGTGATTTAAAAACCACCAGTTCCCACAAAAAAACACCCAAAATGTGAATCTGTCATTATTAGCTGTAATTAATCTTCCACTTTTTATTACTTACCATTTTAAATGAAAGTCCAGCTTTGAGACATTTCTTAGTGATATTATATCTGGCATTTTTGCAGTTAGTCAGGGCAAAACATTCATAATCAACAGCCAGAGGGGGATCAGACGTGAGCTCACGTTTGATCACCCCCTTTCTCAAACATTTAGAACAATCCGAAAAAAGGTTGTTTTCTCCACTCTGTGAAGGTTTTCCTCACAAACACTTTAGTAACTTGTTTTCACATTCCATGGAGGAAGCTGATCCGCTTTGAAAAGCCCAAAGGAAATGAAGACATTTTCAAAGTGGAAAGTTTTCTTGCATTTTTTCCCCTCTTTTCATGAATTTAAGTGAAGTATAATATAAACACACGTCCTTGTGAAACGGATTAAAGAGTAGGATGGTTTTAAAAAACTTGTTCTTGTGAATTTTTTTAAGTAGCCTATTGATAAAACGTTAAAAAACTAAATCAAATATCATCTGAGATCATTCCAAAAACCGTTTGGTGTTTTCCTAACACCAGCATTAAAAACCTTCCCAAGACTAATTTGTATTCATAAAAAAAAAGATCTTTTGTTTCATTATTGATATCACAAACATCAGTTATCTTCTCACCTTCTGTCTTTTTTGTGCAACTTTATGTCAGATAAAACACTAAATAAATGAAAGACAAACATGAAATACTTTACCTATATAATAGAGAGTAAGGACATGTAATAAAATTCTTAACAATGTATAAAAAAATGATTAAAGCGTTACATTATTAACATACTCTGAGTAAACTAAAGGCGCAAAATCAACCCAGTTTTCATTCGATTGGGCAATCAGTTGTGAGTTTACGCTCCATGCGCTGCTGTGCCTCGCAGTCCACACGGCAATAGAGCAGAAAATACACAAAATAGAGAGATTAAAAAAAAAGGATTTAACTAATGAGAATTATACATATAAATTGTATTTATACAACAGATTAGTGGACTCTTATTTTATTAGTAGTGGCTTATGACAGGACAATTACAGGTGCGCCACTGCCTCACGTGCCTCTCCTAAACGCAGATCCCTAGTTGAAACGTATTTTAATGAGTAAATGCCCACAGTGATTTTTGCACTCAAAGTCAGAACCAAAATTTGCTTTCTTTGTATATAAAAACTCCAGAAGTTTTGTTAAATATTCATCCCTCTGATGTGGAATGTTGAAATGCTTAGGGGGAAAAAATTATTCTTGGATGGCCGCTGAAACTGGAACCGGTCTTTCAGATCGCTATTTTGCACACGTCAATCTGTAAAGAAATTTCAATGTGGGTGCCCGTGTATGGCGCGCAGATAACCTGGGTTTGCTTCCCAGGGCATGCAATTGGCTAAAACCAAAACAAAAGTGTGGGTCAAGACCCTTTGCAGTGCTGCCTGTCTGGGTGTCCCTGTGTCAGGAAGGGCATCAGGCATAAAAACCCTCTGGTGAACCACCGTGTGAATCGGTGAAAGCTGATTCACACGGTGGTTTTGTGGTGGCGACCCCTGACGGGATGTACTGAAAGGTCCACCTGTCCACATCTCCACCTGTTCAGTAGTGTATGTATTATACTGGATGTAAGTCACCAATTCTTTTTATAATTAGCTGGGTAGTACTGATGTATTAATATGAACTGAGCAATGTGGATTTTCTAGTTTCACTAATAACCCAGGAAAGTTTGTTGTTTTGGGCTCTGCTTAAAGAAATAGACACGAGGAAACATGGATGTGGTTAATATTTGGTTTAACTTTCAGATTCCAGTGATCCTTTAATTTCAGCAAATTTTCAGTCAGTATTACTTAATTTATCATATGAAAATTTTAAAATTGGCATTTTTATTTTTTGTGTTGAGATTGTTTCACCAAATGTTGTGTGCTCATAATTCAGAATCAACTGAAATGTTGTGATTTTACACTCATATTTAGTACAAATGTTGTCCGGATGAAGGTGAGAAGAGAAAGATGCCTTAAAACCCAAAATGTTTACCAATGGTTTGAAAGACTTTCCTACAAATTCAATGAAACTGTTTTGCTTCTAGTTTTTACCTTTTAATTGACAAAACAGTAAGGCTGTTTTTGTTAAACAAGTTCAGTCCTTACGGAAAAACATGACTGTGCTGTTGTCATAACAACTATCTGTAGTTGTCATTTATATTTATCTGAAAAGGTTGGGGATTTTGAGAAATGATGCCAAAATCAGCACAAAGCAAACATCTTCTGCATCTCATACACCTCAAGACGAGACAAAGATCAAATCTAAAGCTTCACACCGACAAGAAAATGGCTGAAACAGCTGTTTAAGCCCCTATGAAAACTGCAATAAGTGTCTTTATGACTTTCATTAATTCATTCATTCATTTATTCTTTTTTGAAGGGATGCAACTGACAAGCTTTTCAGTGAGGTTGTACAGAGGAGGAGGATGGAGATCCAGGCAAATCCCAAAATCTCTCGGAGCCTGCTAGCCTTCCAAAGGTATTCTGGTCTGCAGGAAAACTTGGTTTCATTGTGAATTTGGAAATCACTTTAAAAGAAACTATTTTCAATGCATGAGGAAGTTCATAAAAACAGGAAAACAAAACATTACAAACACACTTTTGTTTTTTCATGTTTGTTTTTAACATTCCCTTCCTTTTTTTCTTCAACCCTTAAGGACACATTTGCCTGTGAACATACATTTGGTTTTTTTTATATTATTGTAACTGTAACCTTTAGTCTAAATCCAGTAAACTTAACTTGTGTAAAATTCTGTCTTGATTCAAGCTTTTTTCCTCTGAGCAAAACCTGGTTAGCACTTCATTTTGATATGTGCTCATCCCAACAAAGGTGCATGTTTCACGCTCTCTATTCTTCTTCATTTTAGACACGGAGACAACCTGGGCAGAGCCAGGACGACCCACAACAGGGGAGCAGGCTTCTTCTTTTCAGGAGTGCTGACTGCCCTCACATGTGTGGCTGTAAGTACAGAGCAGCACAGGAATGTCTCTGCAGGGACTTACAGCTGACAGAAAGGCAAAACAAGCCACCTTCTTAGATTCTTTCCCAGTCAACTCCTGACAACTGCAGTAGCAACCAAAAGGGTCAGAGACATTGGTCCTGTCAATACAACATGTTTACTTTGTCCATGTGGCAGAGGAGAGCACCATCCAAGGGTACCACGCCACGTGGAGCTTCATTTTGCTTTAAATGTCATGAGAAGCAAAACAACCATTGGTACAATGGTTGTTTTGCTTCTCATGACATTTAAAGAGATTACAGCATAGCCTAGGAGCTCTCTGTTTTCTTTATATTTACAGATTTCTTCATTCATTCTGACTAGTATAATGTGACAATAATAATTAGGTCAGAGCAGCTACTTTCATCTATACCTAACAGGGAGATAAAATAATTTCAGTTATTAAAACTACTTTTTAAATTGCTTTTTTAGATTATTTTTAAAACTAAGTTTCCACCATATGGTATGAAGATGGTGTGATGGAACAGGAAACATGGGGATGTCTGCACACATGTTTTGAAAGGGAGCTTTCTCCAACAGTCTCTTTCATGAGGATGAACTGGAGGATAGTTTGAAAGTTACCCGTGATTTTTGCGTCCGTCTGTGGAAACCCTCCTTTTTCTGTGGATAATGTGCACAGAGGAGACGTGATTAATTCAATCAGAGCAGAGAAACTCTTTTCTTTGACACTCAGACTGCAGCATTTTCAAGAAACAAGAAATACTCCTGATTTTTAAATATTCTTACAAAGCCTGTCATTTTGTTAAGCAGATGCCTTCCCAAATGTTTCATTCGAAATGTTATTTTTCTCCAGCCGCTGGGAATAAAATGATAATATGGGTATCAAATAATGAGTTCCCTCTGTCATATTTTCTATCAAAAGTTTAAATGAAATCATTTATTGCAAAACATCCTCAAATGAAACAGTGGTGAATCACTAAGCTGCTAAGTTGTTTACTCTGAAATCCTCATTGCCTTGAATGAAAAAATACTCAAGCTAGCCTTCCATATCAATGTAAAAAGAGCATCTTTTGAGCTTTTGTAAAAGCGTTCTCATTGGTCTCTTAGATTCAACAGAGCAGCATATTCCTTTAGAAATTCACCTCTAAGTTATGAGTGAGCCTGCTGGCGCAGAGCAACAACCCCCCCCCCCCCACTAAATATATGGTCTCCGTCGTCATTAAAAACACAAAAACAGGATTTTCATCAGAATGGGTTTTTTTAAGTAAGAAACAGCAGCAAAATTACAAATAACAGTTTTACCAAAGCAAAGGGATGTTTATGGAGGAACTGTTGTTTGTGTGTCTCCAGGTGGTGGTGCTGGTGTTTCACTGGGGCAGTGGTGTGATGGAGCAACATGACCTGTTGATCAGCAAACCTGTGTCTCACTGGACATCAGAGGACGTTGTGTATTGGCTGGAAAACCTGGGTCCATGGACCGAGCCTTACAGAGGAGCCTTTCAGCAGGAGAACGTCAATGGAAGGTGGACATGCAGATACTACCATTTAAACACATGTTATTAATGAATAAAGTCTGATCTAAAGCAAGTTTAGTCATTTAATGACAGGATGTTATTTATACCTGCATTCAAACCTGTATGTCTGTTTGGATGCTTCAGGCTGCTGCTGATGCTGGGGGATGAAGAGTTGATGAAAAAGCCTTACAACATAGAAAACTCAGTGCACAAAAGAGCTGTTTTAGCTGAACTGGACCGAGTTAAGGCGCTGGGGGTCAAACCCCCACAGAACCTCTGGGAATACAAAGCAAGTATTTTACATTATAGTACAAAGCTTTTGACTTTATTTTGCCTGCATGCATATAAAAGTTGAAATTGGAATATTTAAGTGGCGGACCGTGCATTACACACCTGGGCCTTCAGTAGTGCTATGTCTGAATCACTCAACCCCTCATGAACTATTTTAATGCCTCGAAATAGACGGAATCAAAAACAGTAAAGAAATGTCATTATACAACCACAGCCAGCTCACAACATTGAAAACAACCGCATAGATTTGAAACATTATTTATTATATTTATCATTTACCTCATTAAAAAATTGGTTTATTTGAAGACAAAATTCGTCCTCAGAAAACAGTTCCATCACCCTGTCATGTCTATTATCGCGCTTCAGTTCCATCAAGAAGTCCTTTTCTGTTCCATCAAGGCCAGTGCTGAGAGCCGAGTCTGTCTGTGTTTCTGCGTAGGTTTGAATTCGCTTTAGAGCCGAAAATGTCTGCTCAGACGCAGTGGATAAGGGGACGGACAGCACCAAACACACAAATCTGTACGGCTGCTTCATCCTCTCACTCAGATTTCACCTCAAAATCTGATTGGTTGAAACAAATGAGCATCACAGGACCTAAACAACTCATGGCGAAGGCCCTTATCCTGCCTGACAACAATGGACAGCTGAAATGCGATTGGTTAAATGCTCCTATGTGAAAATACGTCTTTTAGAAAGCAGCATAATAAAAGAGATGGACAGACCATTTCGAATGACATAATTAGTATGCATGGCCGAAATATAATTAACGTAGGATATTTTGAGGCCTTAAAGGCCCTGACGGACCACCACTAGAATATTTTTGTCAAATTATTCAGTAGTGATTGGTTCATTTGGTCAGTTCTTAAACACCTTGTTTTCTTTTTCTTGCTTCTCCTAAGGCGGCGAATGCCGGGAAGTCCCTGTTCCTGCTGTATGCTCTCAAGCGCTCCCCTCGTCTCACAATCTTTTACTTGTATTTATTTGATTATTCGGAGACCTTCCTTCCTTTCCTGCACACCTGCTGCCCGCCGTTTACACACACTGAAGAGCCCGTGGAGAGCAGTTTTCTCAAAACCCAGGTGATATTTGGTGTGAATCACACACGCCAGTTAACATAACATGAAGAAATGTAAAGGTTTAGAAACCAGCCACAGAGTTTGGTTTACAAAGCTGTTGCTGTTGTTGGCAGTACTCCTCAGTCTGGATTGTTGTGTTTGTGCAGTTACTTGTATTAATTCATGATGAGGGATTTCCTGTTTGCTTGCGTTCCCTCTGATTGACAGTTGGAGCCCAGCTGGCAGCAGTGGGTGGAGTTCCTAGTGAAGTACTGCGTGCTTCCATACCAGCTGATTGCAGAATTTGCATGGGACTGGCTGGCCATCCACTACTGGACGTCCCGCTTCATCATTGTTAACGCCATGCTGCTGTCTGTACTGGAGGGCTGCTTTCTGTGGAGACTGTGGACCACAGCCAGGTTAAGGTACTTATTTCTTTTAGCTGCTCACATCTCTAGGAACAATCCAACATTCGTTTTTTTGGTTAGCTTCCATTTATATAAAAAAATGCATCGATTTTCAGCTGGCTTTTTGTAAATGTACTAAATGATGTGGACGGGTGAGCCATGTTCAAAGGTGCCAACACTCGAGACCTACAGAGCTCAAGGCTTATCTGGCTTCCTCTGTTTTTTTTTTGCAGGACTCTGCCGCAACAGATGTGGAACCACTTGTGGAAAATGCTCTCTCAGGGATTTGCCTTCGCCCTCATGTGGCCTTTCGTCCCTCAGTTTGTATGTAACTGTCTCTTCTACTGGGCTCTTTACTTCAGTCCCATCATCAATATAGACCTGGTGGTGCAGCAGCTGATGCATCCGGAAACACAGGCGCAGTGACATTCTGCAGGATTTGCAGTCAGCAGATGATGCAGTCGGGACCTTAACCTCTGAGCAGACGAGGGGGGCAGGTTTTTTTTTTTGTGCCGCAGAGACTGACTTCTTCTGGATCCTCATCTTTCCGCTGCACTCTGACCTCACTGTGGACCATGACAGACCTTAAGCTTATCTTGGAAAATAAGTAAAAACCGAGGAGATGTGACGTCCTAACAAGCTTGTGGGAGTCTGCAAGGACTTGTTGTCCTGGGAGGTGATATTTGACATGATTAGTGATGAAATGGTAGTGGAAATAAAGACCTCGTGGTCTCATGCTGACATATTTCCAAGCACTGAAAAGGATACTTTTGTATATCGATTCAAGAGACGAATCAAAAAAGCTATTTTGACCGATAATCCAATTCTTCAAAATGATTCTCTTAAAATATTAATTCCCCCTTAGATGAACAATATGCGGCCTATTTCCTCTTAACTGCTATTTTATCGATCCAAAAGTATATTTTAAATGCAGAGGCAGCTTTTCAATAATGGTCTGGTTTCATGATGGTTAAAGATGTTCGCAAGTAGTATGACCCTCACTATAAATGATGCTGAGTCTCTGCAAAGTTAAGAAATCGTGTTATCTTTACAGTCCGTGAGTTTGGAAAAAGTTAAAAGACCATTTTCACCAGTTTGCAGAAAACGCAAACATTTCCAGCTGATGAACATTTCTGCTCTCAGGAGTGGATCCTCCAACAAGTTCATCTCAACTTCAGCTCTAAAATCCATCAAAAGTATTTCAAACAAACTCTCAGAAGACCACACAAAAAAGATTTACCATTGACAGTTTCTCAATAGTAAACACTTTTTATTAACGGCTGCCAAGCATGTTGATGGATTGAAGATTTTGTTTTGCTGCCAAAAGACCTCAGCATTTTGTAACTGAACCCACCCTCAAACGCTGCGGTTCTCCTCCTCAAAAAAGCAAATCTCTAGAGAAAAGACTGATCTAATCTGTTAGTATTAACAGCTTTGTTTCAAGTGAAATGATTCCATATTGTGCTTGGATGTTCACTTGAAGCTCATTTTTCTTCATTTTAAAATCCAAAAGCTTTGGACTTTTTTTTTTTTCAACCCAACCGACACAACCACAGCATTGAAAGGGGGAGTTTTTGTACTCAAGACCGGATATCTTTCGAATGTATTCTTTGCACCTGAGTTGTGATCTTTCAGAAGTGTTTGGTGGAAAGATCCAAGTTTTAAATGTTGGGCTTTGTCGTTCAGCAGCCTGCTATCAGAACCATTGAGGTCAGATTATTCTCACTTAAATTTCTTCAGTTTCCAGACCTTTAAAAAGAAAGGAAAACCAAATTTTGGCTATTTTTGTAGATGCAGATCTATTTTGTGCAATTTCTGTTTTTCTTTTTCTTTGTTTGCAAATTTTATTTTCATTTGGTTGTATGTTGATAAATACAACATTGCACATTTTTTACTGTTCAGGAAGATTTTTTTTATGCTTTTAGCATCATTGTTGAATAGAGCTGATCTCTTTTTTTTAACTGTTTATTTGCACTTAAAGTTTTACACTGTGATATTGTTCTTTTTTTTCTTTATTTGAACATTTTAAAAAACTGTTAGTTTATTGTTGGATTTTTTTTACTTCCTGGGAAATTGACAATAAAATTGCATTGAATAAAAGATGTATTTGATTTTGTAGACTCAATAAATAACTGACTTTATATTGAGTTTCTTTTTCAAGTAAATAACAGTTGCTTTGAAATATCTCATGCAGGTTCTGAATTTGAGCTCTAAGAGTCATGATGGTTAACTCGGACTATACCAGTGTCAAAAACAGGCAAAATCTCATTGGTACTATTTTGATTATTCTCAGAAAGCTACTATGATTTGGGTTGGAATTCTGATCCACTTTTACAACGAAAATAAATAGTAGAAATGGGGTAAACAGCCCCTTTCTGCAGTGCAGGAGAAGAGGAAGATTTCTTTTTTATTTAGCTGCAAAAAGCTTTCTCTGTTTTCTTTACCAGATCTGAACCAGGCTACAACATATCGTTTAACTTCTGTATAAATGTCTGCTTGCTGATGGAATGATTCACTGAAAATTAAAATGTATGCATATATTTTTAAATAAAAACATTTATTTTAAAAGAGCTTTTATTGGTATTTCTTCTTGTTACATGAACACCAACTGTGCCTTAAATGGATTAGATCGCCCCCTGCTGTTGAGAGACCGCCACAGACCTAACTACTACGTTCATTGACCGTAGGGACCTTCACTAAAAAGCGGAAAATGGTATTAGTGAAAACAAATGCAATTACGCGGATACACGAAACTCTTCGATCTAATTTTTGTTTGGAAAAATTTCGTTTATTTAATATAAATTTTTAACGGGACTTACATTATATTTATATTCGGGCTTTTGGTTGAACGAGCTGTACTATTTCCAAGACGCAGCACTTTTGAGACAGTCCCTGCATGTCTTGTTGCGGAAGTGAAAAGTCGACGTGTGGAAGGAAGGTTGGTCTGACTGGGTTTGAACACCTTTCTCTCTAACCGCGGTCGTGTCCAATCCAGGGTAGCTTTGCACCCAGTCGAACCAGTCTTTTCCCTCCCCTGTTTGGCAAATGGGCGCTCGTAGCGGCATCCGGTGCATATAAATGAGTCGGAAAGGCGACTTCGGGCTGTAATGCTGCGCCGGGTGCGGCAGTGTCTCCGGCAGGTGCTGTTTCAGATGGCCCGGAGACCGGATCTACTCTGTGGTGCCATCGTGCTCAGCGTCTTGGTCGTCCTGGCTGTTAAACTGACCTGCAGGTAGGCTGCCTGCTGTAAAAGGGGCGTCTTGTTTTTATTTTTTAATGTAAACAGGACCAGGTGACCCACTACGGTGTGGAGCTAATCTGAGATGACTGAGTGACAGTGAGTCGTGCTTGACAGCAGGATTAACCAGTGGTTGAACCAGTTTAACAGATAGCAGTGTTCCCCCTTTTTCAAATCCCATCTAGTCGATCACTCGGTTGACAAAATAAGCACAACAACACAACTGCTGAGTCACAGATCTGCTGCTCATTAGTTATAATGCTAATCCCATATTGTGGGATTATTCTGGGTGATTGTTTAAGAATGTTACCTATTAAAAAATATGTTTGCTTTGCTTATCCTCTCCTACATAAGCGCCAAAGTTTTAATCTGGCACTTTTTTTTTACAAGAAACTAGAGGATCTTTCAAATCATCAAATATTGGATTTATGCTCAATTAAATAACATTCAATCATTCATCTAGAAGAATTTTTACAAGCCTTGTGCGTTAAAAAAATACGGCAACACACTTAAAATGAATTTTATCTTTGAATGATGACAATAAATTGGAGTTGAATTTAAATTATACTGCTAATATGCTCATTTTTCACAGAAATATGTTTATATGCTCTAAATTCCAAATCCTTGAGATGAAAATTTGATCTGCTTTGAATTGCGTGTTAAATCAATCCTTGTACATTTGAATGGTTTGGTTTGAGGTTGACATGTCTCTTATGTGCTGCAGCCGGGCAAAGAATGTGGTGGCAGCAGCTCGTCCACCTGTGCGCTTCTTCTCTCCTGATGCTCCAGTTGTGGACCTCTACTTGGGTCAGTTGGACCAGGTGAGATTCAACCACAGAGGGATGTTTTTTTTTTGTTTTTTTTTGGGTAATATATGAGAACAGAATGCTAATGGCCCCACAGTGGTTTCTAAACTCCTAACGACAGCCTTCCCTCTCCAGGTAGAGCGTCTCAGGAGCATGGCCGAGGTGTCTCTGATTTTCTTCTACGCCCCGTGGTGTGCTCACTCCATGGCTGCTCGGCAGGAGGTGCAGCAGGTGGCGAAGAAGCTGGCGAAACAGGTAGGCAAAAGGGACCATCATCTAGAGTATTTACAGCAGAAGCTTCAGAAAAATGAATTTGTTATCTTAAATAACATGTTTGAAATATATCTTATCTGATGCACACTAGAAGGTTTACTGTAAAAATAGCTTGAAACTGTACTGAGAGGATGGAAATATACTTGTACTCTCAGAGGCTCATTTGTTAACTAAATCAAAAGATGTAAAGTCTAACCTCATGCATGAAAGAGTAGGGGAAAACCCAGTCATGGAGCATGAGGTATTAGTTTTGCTTGGTTAGCACAGTTTCTTTGTTTGTCTTCACCCAAATGCAGGTGCAGTTTGTGGCTGTTAATTGCTGGTGGAGTCAGGGGAAATGCAGGAGGCAAAACCGCTTCTATCAGTACCCCGTCATCCATCTGTTCTATAGAAGGTAAATCGGAGTTCTTTAAAAGTTCTTTAAAGTCCGATTCCAGCTGCGCTTGAAGGTATTCCAAGTCAACTATTGCCTATTATTTTATAAACTATTGAGACCAAAAATATAGGGGAAAGTGTATGTTCCTAGATGTAAAATAAGATCAGCCTATTGCATTAGATTCTGTAAGATGAGTTTAATTACAACAACAGAAAAGGTTTTCTGCAATCTTAGAGATCCTAATTTCCATTACAGATTTCAGTTGGTTTTTAAAACGCTGCAGCGTTGAACTTCATCAAAAAGTGTCATCAGACAAACCTAACTGTCGTTTGTTACTTTTTATATTGCAATTGAATTGCACGGATATAGACACTCATCATGTACAGTGGGACAAAAAAGTATTTATTAGTGACAGATCTTAACTTGTTCTACCTGAAAAGATGAAAGACGTCTGTGATGGTCATCATAGGATTAAGATCATTTGATTTTTAGAGAAAATATTTCTATAATGTTGTTAAAAAACAAAGGTTAGGCTTAATATTTTATAATGTGACCCAATATGTGTTGTCAATAACAGAGGTGACCTGATTTGTGTAGACTTTCTCCAGGGGTTCACACACTTTTGTTGGAGCTAAATCATTATTTTTATAGTATTTTATACAAACCTATTCTTTAAAAATGAGATTTCATGGATTCATTTGTTTCCAATCTTTTTTTCACAGTTTAAGTGTAACTATGGTGAACATTACATACCTCTTTTATCTTTTTTAGTGGAAACAATTTGCAGAAGTGTTGACTGTCAAACACTTTTTTTTTTACCAAGTATCATCCATAGTCTTTAAACAAATGGGTTATGGATCATCTGAGCAGAAACTACACCCCAGATAAATAATTGTTTCTGGAGATGAGATGAGGTTTATCAATTGTTTATTTGTGCAGTTTGTCTGATGCAGTTGTCCTTTTTTTGTGGCAAAAATCCTTCCGGTTTTCATTTCCAGCCAGCTTTGGCAACGTTGGACTCTTTCTCCTCCTTTTCTTAACCTGCAATAATTTAGTTATCACAACATGACATGGAGAAAAAACAGAAAATCCTTTATGAAGGAACAGTAACTCCATTTTTAAAAAGTCTTTACCATCCAGCAGGTTTTTTTTTCTTTAATCCACATTTCTTCACAGTCAAAATCATGAACCTAATTAAAATGTAGAGAATTCAAGAAGCAAACCTCAGTGTGGATCTCGTTTGGGTTTCTGCAGATTCGGGCCGATAGAATACAGCGGCCCGATCGTGGCTCCATATGTAGAAAGTTTTCTGCTCCGAGTCATCACGCCTCTCACCTACCTCCCATCCAGAGCTCATCTTGAAGACTTCCTCTCCAATCATGAGGTTTGTTTTTGTTTTCTTTTCTAAGTTTCTAACTTTGTTGTTGTTGATATCATCCAGGTATAGAGTTTTCACTGTCCAGATTGTGCTATCGTTTCTTTCTTTTCCTATATTTTCTGTTTATGACTGTCTGTCTTTTGGGTCTTTGACAGCCTCGTGTTGTGGGCTTCTTCCAGTTTAACTCCTCTCCTCAGCCTCCAGGTTACCTCACATATCTGTCCTCTGCCTTGCAGGCCTTGAAAAGAGGTTTGGAGTTTTGGTCTTGTGGCATTTTTATTATGCATCCCAGTTGGTGTCTTTTAATTTGATGTGATTAGAAAAATAACGCAAAGGTTGCAGCTTTAACGTATACATTTTTTTTTTTTTTTATGCAGATTTTCGGGGCGACGTGCGTTTTGGAGTAATTACCAGCAAACATGTGGCCGAAGCAATCTCACTCACAGAAGATAAAACCGTTTACCTTCACAGACGACTGAACTCCTCTTTGGTAATAGATTTAGCCATCCAGTGGCCCTCAGTAATCACTTTTATGTTTTAAGTAGCCTTTATGTTAAATAAGCCTTTTTACTTCTTCAGATTTTCCCCAAAAATGAGCGTAACTTCACTTCAGAGGCCATTTGTCGCTGGGTGTTTGAAAACCATCAGAGCGTCCTGCAGTGGCTGCAGCCTCCAGGAACAAAATCCCACCTGCTGGAGCAGGAGCTCCTTAAAGGCCCCGCGCTGCTGCTGTTCCTGCCCCACAACCCGCTGGGCTCGGAGCCCAGTCCCCTCCTGCAACAGGTGATCAAGCCTAAAACCAGAACCCGCTTTGATAAAAGGCACCTATATTTTTCATTTATTATTTTATATTTTCATTTTGTTTTTATTTTAAAGGGCCTATATCATGGAAAATCAACTTTTTTGAGTTTTTAAGTGTATTATAATGTTCATTCCTCACATAAACAACCCCAAAGTGTTTTTTGATCCATTCACGCATTTCTGAGTATTCCTCTAAAACCCCGCGCTCTCAGCACCAGCCCCTCTAAACCCACGAAAACAAGTATGTTCTCACATTGTGACGTACGTAAGCGAGGAACCGGAACGGCCCCTTCCAGGAAGAGTCTGCGCTGCCAGCACCGCCCCCAGGCTAAAATAAACACCCACTTTGTCCGCAGAGCTAGCGGTCATCGTCAAAATACTTTTGTAATGCACATCCGTCTTTGCAAAAGTTGGATGTTGTTTGTTTTTGTGTGAGAAATGCAGACCGAGGCCCACTCTGCATCCACACGGAAGGAAAGGGGGTGAATCAGAGATCGAGTCGTCTTACTTCTGGGTAGCAAAATGAACTGTGGAAATAACTCCTATTTCATAAAAATTATTTTATTTAGTGTGCCAACTATATGTTTGGATGTATTTTACTCTGAAAGTCTTAAAAATAGCATGATAAAGGCCCTTTAAATGAAGGGATCAAAAATGTATTTTATTGACACTTTTTTAGCTTATTTAAAATGTGCACAACCCATTTCTTTCTTTTATTTTATCCTACCTTTGACGTTTGTTTTCACAGAGTAATAGAACCTATTGCACCATATGTTCAATTTTATTTAATTTTATTTATAAAGCCCAATATTATGAAATCATCAAAAGCTAAATGTTGTTGGCATGTAATAGCGTAATCCTAATCCTTCTTCCTGGTCTGTGGGCCAAGAATACAGCACTGGCCGCACGTATTTAGAAAATTATGACGGAACAGGCGCTTAATAATAATCGCAATAATAATAATAAAAGCCTGTTTAGAAAATTCTCTCGCTCTATGCCGCATCTTTGTTTGTTT
Organism: Oryzias sinensis; assembly: GCA_037389245.1. Lineage (NCBI taxonomy): Eukaryota > Metazoa > Chordata > Actinopteri > Beloniformes > Adrianichthyidae > Oryzias > Oryzias sinensis. Next base: position 20,670,042 of record CM074490.1, read on the forward strand.
ACTACGGAACTCGCTATTTCTTCTTCTAGGGCCGTTTCCGGTATTTTGGAAAAGTTCTGCGCATGTCAAAATGATTTATTCCGACCGAGAGTGTGGCGTATGTAAACGTTTGTTATAATTGGGTAACGTTTTTCTCAGCCTGTGTCCCCAGTTCAATTCGAATCCGATCTTTGATCCTATCAAAGACATTTTCCACATGTAACCACAGCTTCTGTTTCCCATAATGATTCAATTCTCCTAGAATTAGTGACACTGAGTGATACTTGAGTCAAGCATCCTTCATGGCTGTGTTTTGTTGTTGTTGTTGTTGTCCTTTAGGTTGCAGACATCGCTGTGCGCTATCATTCCTGTGACCTCTCCATCTGGGACGGGAGTTTCTCCTGGCGCTCCCGCTGCTGCCAGTCAGTAGTTCTCCCACACACGAGTACGAGCGCGTGTGAAGTCTGCCTCACCTTAAGGCCTCTGACGCCCCCCGCGTCCTCTACCCGCTGCTTCTTCCCCGCACAGACGGCAGAGGTGTTTCAGGCTCTTCTCAGACAGTGCTGCCTTACCCAACTGCCATCTCTGGCTTCCTCAAGAACTGAAACCTCAGCAGCTTGTAGCAGCTTTCTCAACCGTTACAGTCCATTTAGTCATTTCAGTGCCTGCTGCAGAAGGATAGAACCTCATTTTAATCAATCGCAGACCAAAGAGGAAACAGACTTTCAGGAAGTCCAGCACACCGGCCCACTGTCTGTCCCTCCACAGGACAATGATGGCATCACAGGGCTCAAGTGCCACACAAACAGGACTCTCAGGTTTTATCTGCTGGATGAAGCTCTGAACTGGCCGCTGGCCATGAGGCTTGGAGCATCAGACAGCACAAATGTTTCTCTGCATCAGGACACATCCACACGTGCTGACAGGAGCTGTGACGCGTCCTTCGCAGCGATTGTCAACCTGAAGGATGAGACTCATCACATTCTTCACCGCAGTCCTGCAGCCACCTTGACAGAGTCTCTCGGTAAGAAAGACACTCGGTGACTGGATTCTGGTGGTGACACAGTTTCATCAGTCAAACTGAAACTGAGCAGATTCTTCTCAGTAAATCAAGTTACTAAACTTTTGTGAGAAAAATCTGGTTGAGCTCAATGTTTACCTTGTAGCTTAGAAGATCTTTATTATTCAGCTGAAATCCAAATACTAAAAAGTCCTTTTATACTGAATTGTACTCAAAAGTGACTTTTGTTTTCCTGCTCATGCCGTAACGAAGAGGCCTTCATCAGGAACTTCAGTGCTCCGTACAGCTTATTACAGAGACATCTGGTTGGAGAGGAGGACAGGAATGGGAGTAAAGAAGAGGTCCAGTCTTCAGATAAACAGAGGGCAGTTTCCCCACCTCTCCTTATCACAGAGTTGACCACTTCTTCCTTCCTGTCGTCTGTCATGGACCTTCAAAAGGTGAAACGGCGATCTGGTTAACTGAGCTTCAGTTTTTGTATGAATGCAGACAAAAACTCTCTACAATGTCGTTAGATCACCTTTTTTACATGCAAGGGCTGCATTGTTCATATTTTCATTGCCTTACAGATTTTTCTCCTTAACTTGTCTGGTCCAGAAACTGAAAGCTGCTTGTGTTGGACACTTTTTTTTTTGTAACAACCATGTTTAAGGGATATTTCAAAATACAAGGTGTGAATTTACACCTTAGGACAAATATACACTATTTCAACTAATACTTTGACTTTAGGCACAACATGAAGTTTTGTCCAGCTCTGCAAAACGTATATTTTTGATGCAGATTGTTTTAGTGATGGGATTGTCCTTTCCGATATGCAATATCTTTATTGGTTAAATCCTCACGATCCAACATTGCTTTGACAAGTGTTTAGCCTCCAAATTACTGATGGAAAAAAAAAACAAGTATTTTGGCTTCCAGTAAAGCTGAAATGCCTATCTTTCTTGAAAAGAGCCTGCCCTTTTGCTAAAAAAAACCCCTTTGTTTTTTAAACGAAAAGTTGCAGGGAGTTTTTGTTCAAATTTATAACACAAACAGTTCTATAAATATTCATTTCAGCAGATTTTATCATCTAATTTTACCTGTTACTTAACCCTAAAAAGACGATTTGAAGAAATAAAATGTGGCATTGGTACAGTATTGGTATCTGCTGATATTACAGATGAACATGTCTGCGTCTTTATTAGAGCTAAAAATGATTTATGATTAGTGATTTAATCATTTGCAACAAATGTGTGTCGACAAGAAGAAAATAAAGTGGGTCAGAAAAGGGCTTTATTTAATGTAACAGTGGCATGCATGATCAGAATCACGTTGAACTCTGATGTTAAATTCTAGGCCATGTTTGTTCTAAAGATGTAATGTTCTGAAAGCAACATATACAACATTCTTAAGATGCCCATTTTATGAATGAAGGATTTGTCGTTTCATCCACTCATCTCTTCACCTGGATGCATCCGTTCCTGTGTAAATCTAAATCACATGGCCTTTATTTCATTGATCCAGAGTCCAATTTTTATTCTTCAGAGCAAACTAACATTTAGCATCTAGTCAATGTCTCTTTGGTGTGAGTGAGGTGATGCTTTAAGTTGTGTTTTTTCAGGATGTGCTGCTGTTCTACTACACTCAATGGTGCGGCTTCTGCTCCGTTCTGAACCACATCCTCATCCAGCTGGCCAGGTTGCTGCAGGGAAACGATACCATCACAGTGGCCAGGTACCCTTCAGGTTAACGCGCTGTTGTCCTCATAATTCAGAAACCCTTTCGGGAGTAGGTCAGCGTCCAGTTTTTACTGTCGAAGAAAACAAGAGTAACCTCATGGCTCTGCGCTCAGGGTGAATGTTGCACGGAACGACCTTCCCTGGGAGTTCATGGTGGACCACGTTCCCGCAATCCTTCTGTTCCCCAAATTCAGGTGAGAGTAATCGACACTCTTTTGAATTTTTTTGTAGCTATTTACATGTTGCGTATTTTGTTGAAGTCAGGTTTGAATTTTCTGTAAATGTTGAGACAGTATTTTGCAGAGACTGCTATGAAAACAGTTTGTTCTTACTTCCAAGGCATTATTTTTGACAATTACACTTTGGCTTTAACTAGAATTTATATTGTGATTTTTTTCTAAAAGTATCCTCACCAAAAATTTAGAACTCTTATGAATAACAAAGAACAGATTTTCTGCCAACAAACAACAAAGACACGATTTCATCTAGCTGTCACAATAACCTTTTTTGGCTAAAAGTTCCTTTTTTGGCTTTTATGTGGTTTTTAAAATATTTGTTTTTTCTTTCCTGCTTATGTGACATTCAGACAACAAAAATACTACTACATGTGGTCTTTTATCTTGAAAATCAAATGTTGGCTTAAAGTTTGAATAGAATTTGTGGCAGTTTTGAAATGTCTTTGACACATCCCCATAAAGCCTGATTGTTCTGCATTTGAAAAAGAAAATCCTAAAAAACCGTGGACAAGGTGCTTCAACTCAGATAAGTCTTGAGGGTTTGGGGCATATTTTTGAGTTGAACTGTCTTGCAAATGAAGAATTAACATTGAGCCCTGTAAAACCCAACTCGTACTGTCTGACAGTGCCTTGAACTGGTTGTGAGCCTAAAACACACAATACTGTAATTCTACTTTATATCCAAACCCAGATCCATTGGAAAGTGACACTTTTTCTCAAAAGAAATACTTAGAACATTGAAAGTGAGTAAAGTCACTGAATTTATTTCAAACTATGAAAAAAACACGGACTTCTGTTTTTGTTTTCATGTAGTTCCTAAAGTAAGCTAATTCTGGAGCCAAAGTGGGCTGATGCATATTTGCATCAATAGGCGTTGAGGCGTTAAAGCTGAACATGGAAGATTTTTTTGTATTAAGTGGTTTTGCGACTAAAAATGATGCATTTAAGTTTTCACTGGGTTTGGACTTATTGTATTAGGAGTAGAGAAAGGTTAGGGAAGATGTTGAATATGTAAATTGCTAAGTATGTGATGTTGTTGTTTTGCATTTTTCTATCCAATTGTTTTTTTGTGTGTAATTGAAATTACACAGATTACTTTGGTAGACAACACTATTTAGCCTTTTGAAGTTGTTAGTAATCTCAATTTAAAAATATCCTTAAAGAAATAGTGTGGAAAACTTCAAGTTGGCATAAGAAAATATTTATACGGGTATTTTCCTGAAAATATTGAGTGAGTTTTTAGGCCTTTTTGTCATGGTTGCATTTCTGGTTTGTCTCTTGTAGAAAACATCTCAGTGTGAAGTACCCTGATGACCTTCCCATCACGCTACCCAACCTCCTGCACTTCATCCTGCAGCACTGCAGCTCTGCTTATCCCGCAGACGCACAGTCTGTGGACACGCAGCCGTCTGGACCCGCTGCCGTCCTCCACAAAGAGTTCCAGGCTCTCCGGCAGGAGGTTCAAGCACTGCATCAAGCCCGCGAACGTCTGTCCAAACAGCTGGCGCAGTTGTGGCTGGACAACCGCAGACTGAAGTTTGAAGTGCGCAGTTTGGAGGAAAAGTTAGAGGAGCAGCATCGGGAGAAAAGCCGGCAGCTGGAGGAGGCGCTGAGGCGGCTGCAGGAGCTGGCGGACACTTCTGAAAGCTTGCTGAATGAAAACACGCTGCTCAGAGTCCTGCTTAGAGCACTGAAGGACAGAACAGAGGCAAAGGAGCACCCTGAGGTGGGAAAAAAGGAGTCCGTACAGAAGAAAAGCCATTTGGCCTCCTGATGAAGAGAAAACTCAATCATGAGGAGAAAAAAAAGAAGCTGTGATGATTCCTGAGAAAGGAGGGTGAAAAAATATCACTAAAACTTAAGGGGAAAATCTCTTCCTGGGAGCAAACAGAGAATATGAAGGTTAACAGTTGCAAGTCGACCCCAACTCTTATAAAGGTCGGAAAAAGATGATGGTGGTCTGAAACTACAAAGAGCTTTGAACTTTTCCGTTCAAAGAAACACACTATTTTGGGAAATCACTTCAAACGCTGCAGTTTAAATCCTGATCCTGCACTATTGCTGGTAAAGAAGAACACGTTAATTTTGTGGCTACCATGACTTTAATCCTCAAAGTCAAAGTTTGAGACAGATCAGGAAAAAGAAACACCTTTGGGCTCTATAAGTACATCAGTTTTGTACTTTTACTCACTAGATCTGCGTTTTTGCTGTATTGACAGTGAGGTGAAGAAAGTAATACTTTTGTTTGTGGAAAGTTTATGTTTAGTTAGTTGGGACGCTTTGATGCGAGAGCGCTTCAGAAAGTAAAGAGACGGATATTAAACTGGTTCAAAACTTTCTGTTACTAAGTTAAATGAAGGGCTGGGATCTTTTCTTTGTTTAATCTTTATCTGAATCCAGTTTGCACAAAAAACAAATCATTATTTTGGTGACTTATGGTGACATTTTTTGGTTTCCTTTCTAATTTCTAGGGAATTTGCTTGAAATTAAAAATAAGTTTGCATTTTTCTAATGGAGCATTACAGGTTTTTTGTTTGTTTATTTTGTACCTCTTTTTTTGCATCCCTGGTTATAGTTTTGTGTTTTATTTGAATGGTAAAACCAGAAAATCAAATGCCTCCATGCTCCATAATTGGTTTATTTATTTCTATTATAGAACAGTGCCAATCTGCATGAATAAAGCTCCTTGTAATTAACTTAAAGCTGCAAGAAATTTGCTTAATATTACAAATTTAGAAAATATTACATTTTTTAATGTCAGGAATGCTTTTTAACTATTTGTGCTGCTTAACTTGAGCAGCACAAACACTAGAGAACAACAAAAAGTTTTGTGAGGGGTTTGTTCAGGGCTTTTTACACTGATCAATTTTTACAAAAATCACTGAGTCATTTAAATATTTTTATGTAACTGTTGAGGTATTAAACATGAGATGCTGCAGTTTGTTTATGTTTAAAATATTTTTACTGATTAAAGCCTTTCATCTTCCTGACTTTTATTTATCGCCCCTTAACTTTGTTAAATATATTTTTGTGATATTTTTTTCTCTCCATCACTGTATGTCAACTTTAATGTGGAGTAAAATCCTCTTTTTTTAAGACTCATTGTACAAAAGTGGCTTTTGAGTGCTCCCATAAAGTTTGTGGTCACCAAGCAGGAATGTGGCGCTGCTGATGTTCAACAAAGAGTTAAACGGAACATGTAATTCAGAGCAGCACAGACATGTGCTGCTAATTTCCCCCTGAAAGGAGAATTATCTGTAGATGCTCGGTGTCACGCTGCACACGTCACAACCTCCTCAAACACACCCTCTGGTTTAGAATGTCTTGGTAGTGATTGATATTTGGACACAACTAATGAAAGAAGCATATTTAGCTTCTAAAATGTTGATCAAATTGATTCTGTGTAAAATTATTAAAGTCAGTGTTCGGCTAATAACAAAAGACAAGGGATGAAGAAAAATGAAGCGGCAGTTGAACTGATGGAGACAAAAGAAGAAATTGAGAAAGTTTTCACTTACAAAGCTGACTTATTTGCACGTAACCTGAAATGACTCGACATTTACAAACATTATTAAAGGTTTATGTCTAATTCTTCTTGTTGGGGACATTCTCAAGGCGGGGTTACAGGGAGGGACGCATCGAAGCCTCCTGCCCCTGTGTGTTGCATACACTGTGTGTGAGTATGCTGTCTGGGGAGAGGTCCTTACCCAACGTCTCATGACTTCTGGAGAAGCATTTAAGGCAGTCAGGGAAGGTTTGGCCTGATAGAACAGAGAGAAATCTGCTCAATCTGACGACTCCAATCCTCCTAACGCACTGTAAGTATACAGTTCAATTGACAATTCAAGTCATTACAATTTGTTATTAGATAAAATAAATATTCTTCTAGTTTTTTTTACAAGTTTGTCATTTTGTGGTAATCGACATCTGTGAGTCTGACTATTAAATTCATTTTGGAAAAACTATGCAAATAAATTCTGCTCCGCAAGCACTGAGAAATTCAAGTCTCGTATTTTTCAATGTTTAAAATTTAAACTATTAAAAAAATACATATTTTGATGCATCCTAATAATTTCATTCATCTGCAGGAACAATGTCAATTCCTCAAACGTCAGTCGGTGAGTCCAAACAGGAACTGTGAACCATGACATCAGATCATTTCATTTCTTCAGCTTCGTTTTGTTTCTCTCTACATGTTAGTGGCTGTTAGGCCTTTAGGAGACAATCCAGTCCAGATAGCTTGTCCAAAGTGCCATCAAACAGTCCTATCCAAGGTGGACCACTCTGCTGGTCTACTCACCTACCTTCTCTGTGGAGGACTCTTCTTTTGCGGGTAAGAGGAGCTTCATTTTCACAGTTGCATACAAATATTTTTGTTTTAGGAAATGATCAGGAAGCCAGCGTAAAACTGGATCAATTATTTCACAAATTAAAGAGACAAATAATACGACAGGGATCTAAAGAGACTATGATGGTGAACTCCTAGATCAAAGTACTCTCCAACACCAGATCATGTCAGGAAGTGTGCCAGCCAAATATGGGACTTTAACCCTTGTGCTATCCTAGGTACTTTAACGTTTGGAGTTGGGTCATCTAGACCCACTAGACAGTGCTCTGAACCTTTTTTCTTCAATGATTTGTGATGTTCACTGGTGTCCATGGATTACATGAAATCTTTCCACCTTTATCCACCTTTGTCATGGTAGGGAGAACACGTCAATGTAAGGGTAGGGTCATCTAAGATAGCACAAGGGTTAATGCAATTTATATTTGTTATGATCTTTTGTTGTCTTTGCTGCATGGTTACGTTGACTGATCTGGACTCTTTGCTGCCCTCTTCAGGTTTGTTTTGGGATGCTGCCTCATCCCGTTCTGTGTGGACCGCGTGAAAGATGCCAAACACTCCTGCCCCTCCTGCAAAACTGTCCTCGGAGTTTATAAACGTTTATAGATTTAGCCATTTAGCAACTAATTAACCAGTGCATTTATTCATTAAGTGATCTTAACACAAGTTTTCCCTATAATTTGTTTCTGTTCACCAACAGTTTGCCCATTTTTAAGAGCAATTTCTCTCTTCATGTTTGTTTCATCTACCTTTTATTAAACGTTTTCGAAAGGCCAGTCGGTAACGCTTTATAATAAGAATCCTTAATAAACTATTTACAAGATATTAACAAGCACTAGTAATGTTTTAGGAAGCTGCTTAAAGGTACCTTAATTAGTATTTGTAAAGGTCTTACAACTGATTTACAAGTTAATAATAATACATTTTATTCAGAATGCGCTTTATATTTTGGGTAAAATCTCAAAGCGCTGTTTATAAATACATTAAAATATTTCTTAATAAACTACTTATAAGACATTAACAAGCTGCTTATAAAGACTATTAGCATTTGTTAATCCTATTCACAAGCTATTTATAAATTGCTTGTATGGGATTAATAAATATATTAACAGTGTTCTTATTAACAGTGTTAGTGTTTTGCAGCCCCCCAATCTAAAGCGTGACCATATATGGGGTGATCTTTACAAGCCATTTATAAATTGCTAGTGGACAGTTACTGCCCCTTGGAAAGGGCAGATTCTGAGTGCAAACATTTTGAAGCTTATTAAAATTTGTTTAGTTCGAAATGTTATAGGGCACTAAGGCCCAATCTGTAAAGGACAGGATGTGTGTCTCTTCTTTCACATTGTTGTGATGTGTTGAAAAGTTGTAATATGTTTGTGGCTTTGGTTAGTGTTACAAAGGTCATTGTTCTTATTCTGTACTTTGTGGCCCACAGTTTAGAAGGCTGCAAAACACTCAAACTGTCAATGAAGGTTCTCGTTCATCCAGGTGGTGTAGTCTTGAGGTTGAGTCATATTAGCTGGACTTAAAAAAATGTGAGTCCAGCTTGACATGGGAACTGTTAATATATTTATTAATCCTATACAAGCAATTTATCTTTTAAAAAAGAAAAACTTTATTGCACATTATGCCATGTCACTGGGATTCACTTTCAGGTATGCAATAAGAACATCAACAGTTGTCTTTATGAGTCAAAATCAATCTGTTTTTTAGAATATTTGGTGTGTTGTCAAACAAAACCAAGGAACTTTATTTTTAGGCATTGATTCGTTTTTAGGATAGACTAATTGTCCTCCACTCCGCAGTCTGTCATTTTCCATCGCCATGTCTGGTAGCTAGGCCACACCTACCAATTAGTCAACTGCACACTTAAAAATGCACCGGTCCTTTTTATTTTAATGCTTTTATTTATTTTTATTTTTTTACAGTACACCACATTATTTTGGTAACATATCGAAAAAATGCTCTACATTTTTTTTAAAGAAACTTCCAATAATAGAATTGTGTAGTATAACATGTTTATTGTTAGTTTTTCAATAGTAATTTGCAAAGTAAAGTAGAGTAGTAAAGTCATTTGGAGCTAGAATGTGTTATGCCATAAATTCAAAAAGCATGGAAAGGAATAAAGAAACAGATTATCTAACATTTAGCCTACAGTAAGATACTCCTTTAGCTGGTATTATTTAGGAGATATTTTAATCACAAAGAACATCCTTAACATTATTTTACATCAATTAGTCACCAATAATAACATTTTTCTCTCTTATTTAAAAAAAGATTTGATAATCCAATGATTCAGAGGATGGTTCAGACAGTGATGAGCTGAGAAGTGAGGAGGATTGCCAGAAAAACAAGGAAGGAGAAGCCGATGTCTGCTTGGATTCGTACTCCGCTACCTGAAACACAAAGACTTGGTTTTAGGAACCAACATTCATCCATTCATCTTCTGCTGTTTTATCCCTTTCAGGGGGTCAGGGGGCTGCCGGTGTCTATTCCGACCACTTCTGGGCGAAGGCAAGGGACACCCTGGACAGGTCGCTAGTCTGTTGCAGGGCCAAAATCACACGCCCATTCACACTCACACCTATGGACAATTTAGATTGACCAATTAACCTCTGAAGCATGTTTTGGGACGGTGGGAGGAAGCCGGAGACCCTGGAGAAAACCCATGCATGTACAGGGTAAACATGCAAACTCCACACAGAAAGATCCCCCATTGATGTTCTGTTTCAGGTCCCCCAGCCAGGACTTGAACCGGGGGCCTTCTTGCTGTGAGGAAAACGCGCTACCCACTGCGCCACCAACAACATATTTGAAATGCTCTCTTTTAAATGTTTGCGCTGAGGCTGTACAGTGGCACAGTGGTTAGCGCTCTTGCCTCACAGGAAGAAGGCCCCAGCACAAGTCCTGGCTGGGGGACCCAAAACAGAATCACCAATGGGGGACATTTCTGTGTGGAGTTTGCATGTTCTCCCTGTGCATGTGTGAGTTTTCTCCAGGACTTCGGCTTTTTTCCCATCGTCCAAAAAAACCCAAAAACATGCTTCATAGGTTAATTGGTTACTCTCAATTGTCCCTTGTTGTGACTGAGAGTGTGTGACTGTGGCCCTGCATCAGACTGGCAACTTGTCCAGGGTGTACCCTGCCTTTGCCCAGGAGTGACCGTCCCTTTTATTTATTACCCCGAAAGGGAAATAAACGGGTTTAGAGGATAAAAAAAAAGATGTTTGAGCTATCAAAAAATCATTATCCAGGTCTTTCAATGGCATTAACAGCTTCATGAAGCTAGCTCCACCTTGTGCTATACTTGAGCTTTCCTGCTTGGAAGAAAACTCCAGATAATGTTTTAGTCTGATTGCTACAGTGGTGCCTGTGTCTATATGCCATTTACAATGCATGGAAGAAGCGGATGATGCTGAGAGATTAGGACTATTCTTTTATGAAAACACTTGCCTTGGATTTGTATTCTACCCACTGAAAGTGTCACGTGCCTGATTGGTAGATGTGACGCGGTGATCTAGCAAAATTCAGATGTTTTAACTCCTTCCATGCTACCTAAATCGCGCCGCTCAAATCGCGCTGCAGCCAGACTGGTGCCACACCAGCGGTTTCAAGAACGGGCATTTAGCCGGTGGTGTACACATCAGACCAGGGCCAGACAGGCAGGGAGGGGGATTCTTCTTTTGTGTTTTTACCGTTTACTAGCGCTTGTCCGCCATCTACAATAAAGGAAAATATTAGGCGATACAAATCCTGCAAATTTTGCTCCAGGCTTTTTGCTTTCACAGCTCTGTTCCTCATCATATTTACGATTGACATTACAAAGGACGCTAATTACACGTCACTAACAAATCCGAGTCTCCGATTGGTCACATTGCTGCAATTCAGCCGGAAAATGTTCAACCGGTTGAACTTTCAGCGCACGATAAATAAACACCCGATTTGTACGTATGCGACTGGACTTAAAATCTTGCGTTGCAAAGCAAAATCACGTGCGTTCCAAATCTGGAAGCCAGATATTCTGCGTGCGTTTGCATAGACTTTTCATTGGAAGTTGTCGCTTAAACGCGAGTCAACGGTATGTATGCGACTTTGTAGCTCTTTACAGATCTAACCCAAAACAAAAACACAAGTATTATCTATTATGTAAGTTATAAAGCCCAACAAGGTGCTCATTTTCATAAATGAATGGGGCATGTGGAGGGTGGATTGCATGGGACAGTAAACTATGGAATAAGATTTGTCAAAATGTATATTATGGTATTAAACATATTTTATGGTATTAAGAGGTTTGTGGTCAATATTTCATTTCTGATAAAAGAGTTTCTACTATTTCACGAGTTGAGTTATGGCACTCTGGAGCTGATGTTTTGTTTGTTTTTTGTTCTTAATTGTTCAAGATTGGAAAAAATAAACCCTTGTTGGTGTAAAAGTAAAGGTTGCAAGTCTGTTATTTAAGGAAAACTTCATAAAGCCCCTTTTTCAGATGTGAATTTTTGTTTCATTGTCACTAATTTAAATGAAAATATCTCAAAATGAAACTTTTTACAACAATTATGACATGTTTAGATTAAAAATAGATCATTATTTACAGGTCGTGATTAATTTATCTTACAAAAAATTAATCGCATGACAGCATTAATCTTAGCACACTAAATGTGCTAATTTGGGAAAACTAGCACTAAAGACATTGTCATTGTTTAATTTCTTTTTAACATTTTGAATTTTTCTCACTTTCTTGACTAAATTTACCAAAATATTATCCTTTAGTCCCCACTTTCTTCAGGACTCACCTGTAGTGACAGAACCACCTGATCCAGCTGTTGCTGTTCCTGGAGTGGTTGTGAGGGTGGCGGGGGTTACGGGGTCAGCTCTGCCTCCAGACAGATTCAGATCCAGAGCGTCTAGCTCTGACTGTAACTGACTTCTGATCCAGGTTTGCACCAGTGTTTGGTTTTCATAAGACTTCACATCTGGCAGGTTGGTGCCAAGTAGACCTTTTACTTCATTGACAGTTAAACTCTGTGAAGAGCAGAGAAATATACACTAAGATAACATGAAAGCCAAAAAAACATCTTGTAAAATCTTGATAAAAATAAATGACTTTTGGTTAACACATAAACACAGAACTGACCAGCACAACGTTTGGATCCAGATTGCTGAAGGTTTCCAGGTCCATGCTAATGTTGGAAGACGCCAAACCTCGGATGTAGTCAAGAGGTGCACCTCCTGAAAAGAAAAGAAAAATACTGTCAACAAGTCTTAACATTCTTTAGAGCTTTTTTCCACCTGTTGTTAAAAAAAAGTGTATTGTAACAACACAAACATGCATGGATGTGAGTGGTTGGATTCACTGACCAAGGAATTGTTTCGTGAGCAGGTAAGAGGGAGATTTCCGTGTGATGGCTCTAGGTAATTGACTAGAAATGTTGAAAAGTAATTTCTTTGCCTCTAGGGTGCAGCTGGTAACAATAAGCGCTTCAGCTTCTCTGCAAAAGACAAAAATTAAGGAACACATGAGATAATAACCAGTGGAGCTGTAGCCCTCTATTTGTCAACTCCTGTTTCACTCTTTGCTCTGAACAGGGTTAGGTGCTGTCCTTATCCTGTTCTACCTTTCATGGACAAACAGGCAGGATACGGTCTGGATAAGTGACCAGTCCATATCAGTGTTACAGGTTACAGAGGAAACATTCAAGTAAGATAACAGTTGCGTGTGGCAGCCTTGGAAAGTAATATTTTACATAAAATGAATGTAAAAGGGACTCAGAAAGCTCAGCTTAAACACAAACTACAGACAGTAGGGCTGTGCTCAGGTTTAACCCATTTCCTTTTGTGAAGTACAATAATTACGTACTTGAGGTTTTGAGAAGAAATTGACTGGATGACGCTCAGATCAAGAGAGCAGAGGTTAGGTCCTTTGATTGCATTCAGTTCTGCTCTACCAAGCGAGTTTCCTGCCACAGCCAGATATTTGGAGATGATTACTTTTGCCTGGAAGATAAAAACATGCACCGATTGGAGCAGAAAGTGTAAAGATCTGCACACCAAAACAACACATGCTACTGGGTTTGCTTACCAAACTTGGATCCCAGTCCCCGTTTGATGAGTCCATCAAAGCAGAAAGTGTGTCCACTTGAGTGATGGTCCATGAGCGGATGTCATCAATGGTAGCAACACGGGATGCTGGACCTAAAACTTGAACCTGATCTTCTGGGATGACGAAGTTGTAAGCCTACAATAATATACATTTTTGTTATTATAATCGCAAAAACTTAACACTAAAACTGTTTTCATCATGTCTTTACATAAAGAACAAAAAAATACAGAAAACAAAAAACCTTCAGATCATTTTGTTTTGGAGGTTTAATTAAAAAACAGAAAAGGTTAACAGACTTCAAACTAAAATAAATCCAAGTAGAAGATAGACATTTAGTGGTAAACATTTATGAATATAAATTTGAATCGTGTGGGGGTGCAATTGAGTGTGTTGGGGAATATAATTTAAATGAAGTATTATATGAGTTTTATACATGACAAATGTGTGTCGGTTGTTTCTATTGGTGTTTCTATATGTACATGTATCTATACATGTTAAATGTGTGTATATGAAACTGAAAGTATACTTATTAGAGAGGGAACAGGGCAATAGGTGCATTGGGTGTGGTAATAGCATATTGCCATTTATTACCATAGTCATATCACATAATTTGATCATTTGATGTTTTAAAAACATTTCTTTATATCCATCTCGAAAGAGTTACATACCTCTCCAAGCTTTTGGAGAACGATTTTAAGGTAGTCCTTTTCATCAACTTTTTCTGTGATGGCATCAAAATTGTCTTTAACAACTGTGTTTGATAGACAGTTATTAAACTGGGTAACATCATAGTCCAGGGGGAAGGTGCTGTCACTGATGGTGACCTGGGTGATATTCCCCACTGTACAGTCTGTGAACAAAATGAGACACATGATTAAGTAAAACATCAGATTGATGCGAAAAGCAAATAAATAACAGGGTTTCTGACCTGTAGATCTCTTTGACCTATTTTTGATGGACTGTCTTATTACTTCCTTCAGCTGCCTTCTTTTATCTCTGCTCACTCTGTTGTCCTTGATAACTTTTAAGAAGGATTTCAAGAACGTGACCCTGGTGTTCTGCATAGAAAAGTACAAGTCATGAGAAAAAAATCCCAGTGTGATGTCCTGTATATGTTACCTTCTGTGCTGAACAGTAAAATGCAAGTGTTTACTCACTTTATCAAACTTATCATAGAAAGATGTAGGCAAATACAAAGGTAACATCCCCAGGTCTGTCAGAGTTGTCTGATTCCAAGTTGAAGGAGTTCTGAATTTAGAAAAAAAATAAGGTTTAAGGAGATTATTACATTAAAATGTTTGTGAGACATCAAGCTTCAAATTTTTAAGTTTGAAATTTTTGAGTCTGAAATTGCTGACATACCCGTATTGTGTATTTCCATTGGTCAGAAGGGTTACAATTGCAGCTGCCTGATCAGCAGTGAGATCTGGACAGTTTTTGAGTTTTTCCAGGATGGATGGGTCAGAGCTTTTAATGTAGGAAGCATCGAGCATGCAGCACATGTTTCCCAAAACTGATACTTGATCTGCCGTCAAACTTGCTGTGTTTGGTATTCCCTTAAGGATGAAAGAAGAGAAAACTTGTTTGTTGTTTCACTGGTTAGCCTTCTATTGTGACAATTCAGCCGATTCAGTGTTTTTCAAAATACGGTTATCTTGAGCCTTACCTATGGAACTACAATAAAATGTTTTTTGATCACTTCTTGAAAAAGTGTCTATATGGGAAACAGTTTTTTTTTTTTGTGTAGACTCACCAGGCAGCTCCTTGCATTGTTAAACAGAGCAGTCTGTTTGTAGCTGAGGACTGAAGAGAAAACAGAGAAGTCTGCATCACCCAGCTCTTGAAAATATGACCTGCAGCTGCTCTGTGTCACCAGAGAGTAACTG
>CM074490.1:20685829-20701498 GCA_037389245.1 Oryzias sinensis
TCAGGATGCAGGAAACTACTCATGTGTTGATAAAACAAAAGAAAACTTCAAGTCACCAGTAAAGACTCTCACTGTTACAAGTGCCAGCCGTAAGACTCCCACTGTTACAAGCATCCCAACAACATGGAAAGCAGTTGCTGGAGTTTCAACAATAGTCATCATTTTAATTTGTCTCACAGTTTTCCTTTGGATTAGGTGAGTATGATGCCTGTGATCACTAATGTTATGTAATATTTATAGAACTGTTTTTGTATCTTCTTCCAATTTTATGTTGACTATTTCTACTGAACAGGGGAAAAAGAACCTCAGCTCAATCCTCAAGGTCAAAAGTTGCAGAGAACCTGGATAAGGTAAAGATTCCACCGGCTGTTATTGAAAAACAATAGTCTTTATTGTTTCTGCTGCTTAAGCTGAGATGCTGAAGTGTTCCTCATTGTTAAAACTGTTAAAACTGTAAAATATATTTAATGAAATACATTTTATGTTTTACTTTTTTTATCAGTTAAACCCTGATCACTTGTATGAGGAGGTCCCAGCAGAAGCAGCAGATAGTGAACTTCACTACAGCCAAGTTATCTTTGAAAACACAATTGTCTACTCCACCATCCAAGCTCATCAGGAACAAGAGCACGTCCCCTATGCTATAACCAAGTTTAGACAAAACTCAGACCAGGACATGGCAAATGATGTTGTATAGTTTGCATGGACCAAGGCAACAATCACACTTCCTTCACACATTCATGCACCAATGGCAGCAAAATTGCTTTTCCATGATGTCAACTTGGCCATCCGGAGCCACAAAGGTTTACTGTCCAGGTTCTCTGTCTGACCATGTGCCTGTCTGTCTGTCACATGGTCAGACAGAGCAGAAATTGAACCTGTGTTCCTTCTATCACAGGTTGAAATCTCAAATTCTGCAGTGCATTGACATCTGTAATGAAATAAAAATTGTGAAAATAAAAACTTATAATAGGACAGAGTTTTTCGTGCTGTGAACTTATATGTCATTTCTTTAGAGTGAAAGAATGATAAATGGTATATACCGTACTTATTTGTTGATTTTCTACCTGTCTTGAAGGCCCAAAACACTTTACAATTACAGTCCCATGCACCCATGCAAACACACGTGCTGTACATTCACACACTGCTAGGCATGTCCAGGGAGCATCCGGACCAGATGCCCAAGCCACCTCCACTGGCTCCTCTCGATGTGGGAGTGCAGCGGCTCTACTTTGGCTCTGCTGCCTAACACTGGTGGCAATCTGTCACCCATCAATCCATCCATCCTTCTTCTCATCCTGGGTTACGGAGGCAGCAGTATAAGCAAACATTACGAGGGTTCCTTCTCCTTGGGTACTTTCTCCTGCACTTCTTAGGGGACCCCAAGGTGTTTCCAGACAAGCCGAGAGATGGAGAAATAGATTCATTCAATTAATTACATGTAATAATTAATAAATCACTCAAAAATATGTAATGGCATGAAAATATTATCAAAACTAAATACAGTATCATACAATATATAAAATGCAACATCATGATGAGATCAAACTGCACAATGGACTGTACCTGATAAACTCCTCCCAGCCCGTCAGGAAGCGTTTGATAGTCCACTGCATCAAAGGCTGCACCCTCATCAAACAGCTCCAAAACTGTTTCCTGTGTCAGTGTTGACCTAGACCCACATGGATGTTGTTCAAGTGCTATATTGATGTGGTGTTTAAAGAACACTGAAATTTTTTAATTTTAATTTAAAAAAAACACTGAAATGTATGAATAAAATGAATGAATGAATTTTGATTAAATATAGCAAGATTTTTCACGAGATAAAGACGGATCTTACTGATATATTTTTTTCCAAATTTAAAGAACATTGAAATTAGTCTGCATTTGTTGAAACATTGAAGGATTTAGGCTGTTTGAAATTAATTTTTTTGGTTACATAAAAGTTTTTAGGCAGGTGATCCTTTCTACAGTAGATTTAAGCAAAGGAAATGAGCAAAGATTTGTTATGGGCAGCAGAATCTGATAGTGGGAGTTACAAAAGAACACCAGCAGAGGAAACATTGATCAGTCCCTTTAGTGTTTGGTGGTGTTTCACATGCAAATCACCATTTTCTCAACCAGACTTGCAGTGAATGTCAGTCGTTGATTGAAAATGAAACCTTAAACTCTGTGGACTACATGTGTAGACAGATGAAGTGGTCATATGTTTGTAATGGGAGATTTGTGCCACATAGAAAACTAGCTCACCTATCAACTCCCAACTGCTTAACAATTCTTTTTTGTCTATGTTACCACAAAGACTTTACAGACTTCGATCAGACTCAAACTCAGCATGAAATTTTTTAATACTTCAAACATAATTAGCAGGAAGTAAATCAGAGACGACAAAAACAACAAAAGAGATTATCATTGAATTATTATTGCTTCCACTGCCTCCTGCATTCAGTGATCGAATAAATGTACAAAGATGAGCTTTTACAGACTTTAACAAAGAGAAAACGGCAGTGCAAGAAGAAGGAAGTGTTGCTTTTTTTTTTAAGTGTTGCTTTATTTATCAAACGTTAAATCTCCCTTACTTCCCCAACAAACCACTGTGACCCATGTCTTTTTAGCATCAGCAAACTACTTGATGGCTTGTGAACAACTTTTTTTTAACCCTCCTGTTATGTTCCGGGTCAAATTGACCCGTTTTAAAGTTCGAACATCTAGGAAAAATAGTTAAAAGTATTTTTTTCAGCATGAAACTTCTTCTGCTTGCCTTAATTAGCGTAATCAACATATATTATGAAAATGGTTCATCTCACATATATGCAACCCCCCCCCCCCGCATGTTTATATCACATAGGTGATGTTCGGGTCAATTTGACCCGGCAGTCAAACTGGAAGTACAAGGATGTCTTATAATTATTAGTTTTCCTTTATTTGCAGCTGTAAGACATATTTCAACCCAATCACACACACACACAGGTGCATAGGTTTTATGACTTGACAGGAACCATTTATGTTCTTGCGGGAAAACTCAACCCACATTCAGTGGAAACTCAACAGGGAAGGGGCAAAACATATAAAAGATTCTCTGCATGGGAGTCCTTCCAACATTAAACTCTGTCAGGCAGACCTTTAGAAAATGAGCAGCAGAAGCAGAAAGATGACAGTCCAGGAGGCTCTGGAAGTCATCACTGATCATGATCAGAAGAAGACTATCTATTCCTGGTTCTCCAAGCAAGACATTCATATCAAAGAATGGTGAAATACATTGGTCTTCATCCCCAAATATCCGTCAGACAAACCTGTCTGCAGAAAACATAAAAAAGACAGTGCCATGGCCCACTGGGATGGCAGTGACTCATGTGACCATGTCAATTTAATTCAATTCAATTCAATTCAATTCAATTTCTATTTTATTTGTATAGCCCAGATTCAGAACAACTGTTGTCTCGATGGGCTTCGTATCGGCAATTGAAAAAGTAAAACATAAAATAAAAAGGATCATGAATACATAGAATTCAACAGGAAAATACTAAATTGAACTAACAAACTAAACTAAACTGGACATCCCTTCCCTTAGACCCCCCTTCGCTGTTAGGAAAAATCTCCTAATAAAAAAAACGGATTCCGGAAAAAACTAAGAAACCTCAGGGGTGCCCACATGAAGGAGGGATCCTCCCCTTGGACGAACAGGCGATTTACCAAAACTCAAAGAGGAATTAGTTTATCTAACGCTACAACTACATATTGAAAGTCCAGCAGATGAGCTTAATCCAGATGGAGTTTGGGGGACGACCGGGGTCGCGAGATGAGCCGGAGACAGGATCCAGGTCAAGACAAGCATGACCTGTGCGAAATGTGCAAAATTAATTTGCACAAAGCACAGTGTAATGACGGTAGCTCTTGTGCTGTGTAGATGTATAGACACACACGAGTTCATATTGTGATTGCTCGTCTGTTGTATTGTGATTTTGTTTTTTTCTGGCTTACAGTACATGTATGTAAAACAAAAAATTTTAATATTATGTTTCAATGTTATGTAAAACTATTGTATTTTATATGTTAGTCTTTCAAAAGTATTACAGTACGGAGCCCTTGTCCTGACATTAAGATATTAAAATATATCTTGTTCCCATAGATTATTATCTCGTTCGCACAAAATACTATTCCGTTCCCACAAGATACTATTGCGTTCCCTCGAAATACTATTCCGTTCCCACAAGATACTATTGCGTTCCCTCGAAATACTATTCCGTTCCCTCAAAATACTATTCCGTTCCCACAAGATACTATTGCGTTCCCTCGAAATACTATTCCGTTCCCTCAAAATACTATTCCGTTCCCTCGAAATGATTAACTTGTGCGAAAGCAATAATTATTTTGTTCAAACGCAATAATTAATCCATTCGAACGCAATAATTATTCACGTCATAAGTCATTCACGCGGATATGCTCTCTGTACGCCGGCAAAAGCCACTTTCAGCGGTGTAGTGTATTGGAGTTGTTATACACTTTGTGTCCACAGGTGTCGCTGTGAGATTTGTGTTGTACTGTTGTGGTGCAGTAAAAGACAGCTAAATAAACAGACGGTAAACTGAACACTTGACTCCGTTCACGTCGTATATTACATGGTGTCAGAAGTGAAGAAACTTAGCAGGAAAGAGGAAGAAAATGGAGCAGATGAAACCACCGACTTCATTAAGTCTAGAAGGAAATCTAGCGGAAAATTGGAGGGTCTGGATCCAGAGATTTAAACTTTTCTTTGTCGCCAGCGGAATCGATGAAAAGTCCGACGCGGTGAAAAGAGCCACATTCCTGCACATGGCTGGGGACGAAGCAATCAAGGTATTCAACACCTTTGACTTTGATGAAGATGTCGATGACTACGATATGATGAAAGAGATGTTCAGGCGACATTGTGAGCCAAGAAAAAATGTGACGTATTTGAGACACCTGTTCTTCACACGCCTGCAAGGAAAATCAGAAACTGTGGATGCATATGTGACTGATTTAGAAAATAAAGCAAGAGACTGTGAGTTTGAGCATCTCACTGACTCACTGATACGGGATAGAGTCGTTTGTGGGATAATGGATGATCAAGTTAGAGGACGACTATTACGAGAACCTGACCTCACCCTACAAAAAGCAATAGACATTTGTAGAGCCAGTGAGTTAAGCCGGAGTCAGCTCAAAAGTCTGCATGAGGAGGTTGAAATTCCTGTGCATAAAGTCACCAAGCAAAAACAACATGAGAAAAAGAAAGAGGATGGATTAAAGTCACAGAGCATAAAGATGAGAAATCAAGGAAACTGCACTAGATGTGGCTACAAGCATGAGCCAAGAAAATGTCCTGCTTATAGAGACAGTATAAGATAAAACAGAAAAAATCATTATGCAAAAATGTGTAATTCATGAAGACAACAAGATAACCACAAAGTGCAACAAATAAACAAGGCTGAGGCAGGTGAGCAAGAATTTTTTATTGGCTCCATACAAGCAGAAAAACAAGAACACTCAGTCTCACAGATGACTGCTGAAGGAACGAAGAAAGAAAAGTGGCATGAGAGTCTGATCGTCAATGAGAAAAGTTTGAGAATCAGGCTGGATACTGGAGCTGACTGTAATGTCATTTCAATGAGAGACCTCAGAAAACTGAGAGTGGACAGAAAGGTGAGCAGATCTTACTCCAAGCTGGTTGCTTATTTAGGTCAAAAAAATCAAACTAAAGGAAAATGAAATGTATTGAAATGTCAATACAAAGATAAGAACTATGATATAGAGTTTGAAGTCATAAAGAACAAGGCACCTGTGATTCTGGGAGGAGAGTCATGTGAGGAAATGGGTCTTGTCAAAAGACTACATGTGCTTGAAACGGAGAGTGACATTCTTAGTGAATATGAGGATCTCTTCACTGGATTAGACTGTTTATCTGGACTATATCACATCAAGACAGATCCAGATGTCAGTCCAGTCATCTATGCACCCAGGAAAGTGCCTGTTGCTCTCAAAGACAAAATTGAAACAGAGTTGAAAAGAATGGAAAGCTTGGGAGTAATAACCAAACAAACAGAACCCACAGAGTGGAAATAGTATGGTAAGTGTAACAAAACCTAACAAAGTTCGTATCTGCATTGACCCACAAGACCTGAATGCTGCCATTAAAAGAGAACATTATCCACTGAGAACAATTGAGGAAGTCGTAGCTGAGATGCCAAATGCCAAATATTTTTCTGTTTTGGATGCAAACCATGGATTCTGGCAAATCCAACTGGATTAAGAAAGCTCTCACCTGTGTACATTCAACACCCCATTTGGCAGATACCGATTTAAAAGACTTCCATTCTGCATTTCCTCAGCGCCGGAAGTGTTCCAAAGATGCATAGCCAGACACCTAGAAGGGTTAGAGGGTGTGGTCAATGTAATAGATGACATCCTAGTTTGGGGAGAGAACATTGAGCAGCATGACTGTCGACTGAGGCAACTGCTAGACCGCATTCGGAAAATAAATCTGAAACTGAATAAAAGTAAGTGTAAGATAAGAATGACAGAAATCACCTACATTGGACATGTGCTCAGTGAGCAGGGACTCAAGCCAGATCCAGAAAAGGTCCAAGCCATTCAAAACATGCCTGCACCTGAGGATAAAGCTGCACTCCAGAGGTTCACAGGGTTATTGCAATACCTCTCTAAATTCATCCCTAACCTTTCGGACATTAGTGCCCCTCTGAGGAAGTTGGAAGGAAACGTGGAATGGCACTGGGAAACAGAGCAGCAACAGAGTTTTGAGAAACTAAAAACACTAGTCAGCCAAGCACCAGTACTGAAGTACTATGATGTGAACAAACCAGTTACGTTGTCTGTGGATACAAGTTCAGAGGGTTTGGGAGCGGTGCTACTTCAGGAAGGTCAGCCGGTAGCATATGGCTCCAGGGCACTTACTGACTGTCAAAAACGTTATGCACAAATTAAGAAAGAGTTGCTGACTATAGGTTTTGGCTGTGAGAAGTTTCATCAATACCTATATGGAAGACACGTCCATGTAGAAAGTGATCATAAACCACTGGAAGTGATATTCAAAAAGTCACTCCTCAGTGCTCCAGCTAGACTGCAAAGAATGCTCATGAGGCTGAAAAAGTACAGTCTGGAGTTAAATACAAACCAGGAAAGGAGATGCATGTTGCAGATGCACTAAGCAGAGCGTGTCTAAATGAACACAAAGAAATACTTATAGATGAAGAGATGGAAGTTAACTGCATCAGCCATCAACTCCCAGTGTCAGAGGAAAAGTTGCGGGACTTTAGAAATGCAACAGCAGAAGATCCTGAACTGAGACTGGTGGCAAAGGCAATTCAGACTGGGTGGCCAGAAAAGCAGAGACAACTTCCAGACAATATCAAGCAATACTGGACTTTTAGAGAAGAACTGTCTTATGAGGATGGACTCATATTCAAGAACTCAAGGTTGGTAGTACCACACACAATGAGAAGTGAAATGCTCAGAAAAGTCCATGAATCACACTTGGGGATAGTTAAATGTAAGGAAAGAGCCCGAGATGTACTATTTTGGCCAGGTATGGCTAAGCAGATAGAGGAAGTTGTGGCTCACTGTGCTGTATGTAACACACACAGACACAATAATCCCAAAGAGCCACTTATGCCACATCCAGTTCCTGAAAGAGCATGGGAAAAAGTAGGTGTGGATTTGTTTCACTTCAATGATACTGAGTTCTTACTGTGTCTGGATTATTTTTCAAAGTTCCCAGAGATCGTCAAACTGAGTGGAACCACAAGCAAACACATCATCATTGCACTCAAGTCCATTTTTGCAAGACCTGGGGTGCCTGATGAGTTATTCTCAGACAATGGCAGACAGCTGGTGAGCCAACAGATGGAGGATTTCAGCACTGCATGGGATTTCAAACACACCACCTCCAGTCCCACTTTCCCACAATCAAATGGACAGGCTGAGAGGGCGGTCCAGACAGTAAATAACCTGTTGAAGAAAGCACAAGACGGTGGTGGTGATCCATACTTAGCCTTGCTGGAATACCGGAATACGCCACTAGATGGGGTTGGCCTTTCACCGGCACAATTACTCCTTGGGAGAAGACTCAAGTCAAGAATACCTGTGTCAAAGGCATTGTTACAACCTGCTCTTCGTGAAAATGCCAGGAGTGACCTTGTAAGGAGGCAGGAAAGACAGAAACAATCCTTTGATCAGAGAACCAGGACATTGTCTGAATTCCAAGATGGGGAAAATGTGAGGATTAGGCAAGGCAGCAAGTGGGAACCAGCCATTGTGATAAATAAACACAATCTGCCAAGATCCTACATAGTCAAAACACCAAGTGGACAAGTGTACAGGCGGAACCGCAGACACTTGCTTCAAACCAAAGAGACTTCATTTCCAAGGACAACAAAGGATACTTTGTCAGGGAACACCTGTGAGGTGGCATCAGAGACAGTTCCAAGTGTTGACTCACCCTGCTCAACTCAAGATGATTTCACTGGACCACAGAGGCAAGAAAAAATGACCGACAACACTGAATGTGTCACCAGCCCTGTGAAAACAAAACGCTGTGGTCGGCCTATAAGAATGCTGCAGCGTTATCGGGACTAAAAAAAAAAAGGATATGTTAAGAGGTTGTGTACCAAGTGATCTTATATTTCAGTGATGTTGTAAGGTTACAGGTATTTGATTTTGTTTAAAGTGAGTTTAGTCTTTTGAGTTTGATTAGTAATAATAGTTAGCATGTGATCAGTTAGTTGAGTCTATTCAGGACTATGATAACTTTCTGTGTCTTGTTAAGAGACATAAGTAAAGACAGTGCGTCACCTGTGTTGTTTTTTTGTGTGTGAATGTTCTTCAATTTCTTAAAAAACAAAAAGAAGGTATATGCAGTGTATTGGAGTTGTTATACACTTTGTGTCCACAGGTGTCGCTGTGAGATTTGTGTTGTACTGTTGTGGTGCAGTAAAAGACAGCTAAATAGAAAACAGACGGTAAACTGAACACTTGACTCCGTTCACGTCGTTTTTTTTTTTTTTTTTTTTATTGAAAAAGACAATTGAGGTTAACAGTTTGAGACAATTGTATACAATTATGCAAAGTATAAAAACATCGAAAAAAGGTACTGGACATGTACAAACAACAAATGCAGAATAAAACAATATTTTTTTTTAACCAATAATACAGAAAAATAAAATAAAATAAATACAAGACATTAAAATAAAATAAAAGATAAATAAAAAGTAAATAAAAAGGGGGGTTTACATAGACATTGTAATGATTCTTAGCTTAGGGGGCTATCAAGAAGCTGCAATTTACATATGATACTTTGAAGTTCTATAGCAAGTTTGTTTTCCATGAAGTTTACAGATGAAAAAAAGAGCAGAGTTCTTTATGAAACGTAGAAAAAAATGGTTTGATTTTAAGGAAACGACATTTATGTATATGGAATTTACCCTAAATAATTACAACATTCAGAATAAGTTATGTGTTCTTGTTTTCTAAAATAAACCCAAAAATGATATCCTTAATAGAAAAGTCTGCTAATAGTTGAATCTTGGGGAAATGCCAATAATGTAAACTATTCCAAAAGACATCCGAATAAAAACATTCAAAGAAAAGATGCTCAATTGTTTCAATCTCCACATAACAAAAAGAACAGCAATTTTCAGGAATTCCAAACCGTTTTCTTAATAATTCCTTGGAAGGGTAAATACCTGAAAAGGTTTTAAAGTGGACTTCCTTGGCTTTAGGAGGAATGGGGAGTTTTAAATATTTAGTTTGTATTTGTTTCTTTTTTGAATTATTAAAATATTGGATTATATAATTTGGATTTGAGATGTAGGGAAAGGACGTTTCATTAAAATATTCTCTGATTTGATGGTTTGGGAGTTTGGCAGTTGCTATGTTGTGTTCATTAATCAGAAGCTTGGGGACAGTAGGACGTCTGTAAATGTCATTATGAAACAGATCAGAAACTGAGCTCACAACATTTTGAGGAATGGCCTTAATACATTTTTCAAAATCTTTTCTATTTGTTAGTGAACCATATTTAGCTGTGAAATCATCAAAAGACATGAGAGTGGCATTGTCATTAAGAAGATGCATTGAAGACCAAATTCCATTTTTAAACCATGTTGGAACAAAGATAGATTTGTTTCTGATAGTGATGTATCTGCAGTTCCGTATGGAAATGTGGTGTGTGGACTGTAATTGTGTTTATAAATGAGCTTCCAATACATGACAACTTGCTGATGAAAAGACGAGAGTTGAATGGGAAGTTTCTTATTGTCAAAATCACAACTGAGTAAAAATTGGATCCCTCCTAGGCTGGAAAATATTTTATTAGGAACAATGAACCAATTACTATTTTCTCCGTTCACGTCGTATATTACAAGCGGTAACTTCCGTGTCTCTGTGACCCATATTCATTCAAGAAAGGAACATGAAAAACAAAAATGATCACTTTATTACTGTCTCAATGAATATAAGAAAAATATCAGAAGATTTATGATAACTAGGCTGCTTTGTCATACGATAGCTCCTGCTAGGCTAATACTAGCTCCGCCGCAGAGCTCCCTGATTTATGCCGGCATTTGGACAACTGGCTGGTCGGTTAACAGACAGCTGATATTGTAGTTTAGGGTCCAATAGGAATAATAATATTCAGGACTTGTCTTTTATTAACTTTAGCAGTCAGTCGATTTACATTCGAAGGCTATTAGTAATTAGGCTACATGCTAACTAAGTAGCCTATCATTTTTCCTGTTTAATCTACGTCATAGATTTACAGCAGATACCTTCACATTTCTGTCTGTGTGTATCTCATTACATTGCATTGAAGACACGGAGGATGTTTAGAGAACAAATGTATTTATTTTAAAAAGCACAAAAGCATTCACGTTCATTCACATCATCCTGATCAGCCTGATCTGATGGTACGCCCTCTGTCATCTTGCTGCAAAAGCCGCTTCCTGCCGCTACTTCCGTGTCTCTGTGAGCATTCAATAGGGGTAAAAATAAAAGCAAGAATGGTCGATCTGTTATTGTCTCGATGAAAATCTGAAAAAATATCATATTAAGCTGGCTGCTTCGCCTAATGCACTTACCTTTAGCCCGTAGCATAACAACAATAGCAGTATGACACGTTTCCTAGAATGCTTAGCGGCCAATCATTGGTCTTGTTGTTACACCCTGGTTACAGGGACACGGTGATTGGCCAAAGATTGGCTGCAGATATTTGACACTTTTCAACAGTGGCTCAGGCGGTTTAGCAGGTTGTCCAATGATCGAAGGGTCGGCCGTTCGATCCCCGCTCCCACCACCACAACTGTCGTTGTGTCCTTGGGCAAGACACTTCACCCTCCTTGCCTCCAGTGTGGCTCCACTGGTGTGTGAATGTGCATGAATGTCCCGGTGATGGTCAGAGGGGCTGTAGGCGCGAACTGGCAGCCACGCCTCTGTCAATCTGCCCCAGGAGAGCTGTGGCTACAACAGTAGCTTACCATTACCAAGTATGAATGAGGAGTGAATGAATAATGGACACAATGTAAGCGCTTTGAGCGTCTGGAAAAGCGCAGATAAATCGAATCCATTATTATTATTATTTTCAAACACAAGCTTCCTGATAATATTGATACCATTCAATTGCAAGTTGTTTTTCAGAAGTTGTCAGCTTCCACTGAGTTGCATAGGAGGTTCGGCAAAGATTCTTACGCCACATCCTGACACAACCCTGTATTTTAAACGGGCTGGGGTCTGGCTACATATTTAGGCAGTAGCATCAAGGGTTTTGCCTAACTACCCACTCTGGATGAAGCTCATTGCAGCCCTGGGAAACAAACCCCGGTTTCCCATGTACCAGTCCTACTCTACCCTTCTTGGTCAAAATGTGAAGAGCACTCTCTCCTGTCCAGTGACGTGCGGTGGGGTTTATGGCTGGTGAGGCACTGACGTCATCAGTCAGATTTACAAACATATGAACCATACTGAGTAACTTATTCACCATTTGATTGACAACAGTTAACGTGTTTTGTTTAAAATATCATTTCAACACGTTTTTTTTCATATACAAACTGCAGCATAGAAAAAAGCACAAACGTTATTATCGTCTTACCTTTACTTGTAAGTAAAGTCCATACGCCGCTCCTTCTGAAGAAAAGAATCGATCCTGGACATCCCAAATGTTTAAGCGCGATCTGACTCTGGATGTGCGCAGTGGACCGCTCATGTTTAATCAAACTTCTTTGCAAGTTCTTCAGGTCGCTGTATCCAATCTCAGTCCAGACGTTCTTAGAGGTGGAAAACAAAAGACAGGAAAAGCAGAAAAGGCGGTTTCTTGCTGGACATCCACAAAGCCAGTCTTTTCGTCTGTACCACTCTGCCTGGAATGACCGATTCTTCTGTCCCGTTGTCTGTAGGATCCGTAAATCCGGCGTTGGTCTTCCTTTCAAAATAATCTCCTGCTTTGACTGAAAGTCCAATTTGGAAAAATTCCTGAGGTTAGAGATGTAATCCTCCATGTTGAAAATGACTGGAAGGCGGTAAATGACTTTCCGCTTGCTATCACTTATTCTATTATTTTTTAGCGTCATAATCTCAGGGCTCACCGGCGCCCCCTAACATGAGGCACGAGAACTGCTGGCCTCACCCAGCGGCGTTTTCGCCGGCGTTTAGCGCTCAGCACAAGAAACACGTCCCTCACATACAGTTATTTATAAAAACAAACACTGTACATCAAATAAATCTGCTAAATTATGTAAACTCAGCTAATATAGTACAAGTGATTGAACCAACATACAGAGAGACAGCAGTACCGTCTGACTGCATAGGTATTGCGCAATCCAAGGTGAGGCTCAGCGGGCTGGTGCCTCATCGCACGTCGCTTCTTAGTATCTGAACGGCAAATGCGGAAATTCAGCGATTTTGAAAAGAAAAAACACCCAAAAATGGTACATTTAAATGGAAAATGACTGCAAAACACAAATTACTGATTAAATATAATAATTTAATCTATTTTTTCTCTTTTCCTCCCATAATAACAGGTGAGGCACAGCCTCACCTGCCTCCCCTGACTGCACGTCACTGCTCCTGTCCCACTCAGGTAGTTCACATCACAGCCACACTCCAGCAGCATCCGGCCCAACTGCCAAAGACAAACCGGGACTCAGTCAGACTCATGTGCATCTGAGAGTTTGGGAATTAGGGGTAGAAATTCTGCCATCAATCTATAAACATCTTAATTAAATTACAGCTTGATTGTTAAACAACTACATATCCTATTTATAGGACTCAAAGTCTAGGTCATAGGTAACTTCACAATTTAAAACAAAGCTTTAACATTTTCACTCAACACCTAAACTGTAACTTAGAAGAAAAGGGAACATTAGAATTCCCACAAACTTTGTCCCATCTGTGTTTTGTCGTTGCGTCTTTGTTAGCCTCTGTTTTGCATCTCAAAGTCCAATTGCATCTATGGTAGGGGTGTAACGATCATTAACCGATGAATCCTTTTATATTTCTACAATCCAACCAGATAAACCTTTGGCACGTCTTCATGCTGAATGGGCACAATCAGCAGTGGCAGGATCTGGGGGATATGGTTAGGATGGGGGAAAGTGCTGATGACTGGATTCCAACACTATCACCCCACATCCAGGGAAGTCCCTCAACTGGACTGACTCAAGTGGCTTTGTTTTGGACAACTTCTGTTAAAATGGGTGTGCATTTGAAAGAAAAACTAAAGGACTGGGCCAGATGATTATTAGTGTTAACTGAGGAGGAGGAAGATCTGTTAAGGGATCTCCCTGACACTCTGTGGTCTAAAGCAGTGTTTTTCAACCTTTTCTGAGCCACGGCACACTTTAACCTTAAAAAAAATCCCGCGGCACACCAGGATCCAAAAATAAAAAAAATTAAAAAACGGAGAAACTCAGTCTGTATTGATCTACAGCCCCTCCACAATCTCACATGCATTTTTGAGATAATTGTTGCAGAAAAAGCTGGAAACTGCAGCTGTTTTTTTTCTAAAAGATGCAATAAAAGTTAAGTTAGAAGATGTAAAAACAGTTTGATGTGTGTTCACTGGTTTCAAGGCGTTTAACAACAGATCTCCTTGTGCGCTGTCACTCTCACAACCCAATGCATCATGGGAGATGTAGTGAATTAAACAGCCGGCGGAGATCGCTTTTCGGAGCTTCATGGTTTTGTTCACTTGTTCCACGGTCTGATACCGGATTCTGTGGAAAGCTACACCGATAAAGACAAGCTTTAGCTGGTATTTTTGTTAGAACTGAGGGACTTTACGAGCTAAATCGGGACAAGGAAGTGAAGACTTTAACCACTTCTGATTGGTCAGACTGATGACATGGGATTAAGCTCCCCAAGAATGATTGGTGGAGACAGTTAAAGGGGCGGGACTTTTCCAAAATACAGCCGGAGCTGCAGCTGAATCGCGGTGCCATCATTCTTATCAAAATATCTTTAATAAAATAAAATAAACGCAAAGAAAAAGTATTTTACGATCTTTTTCATTCCTAACTCCTCAGTGTTTTATCAGGGCCTGTTTGGATGAACAGAGAGCTGAAATCCTGGAGATGGGAAATGTTTTTATATCAGTTAATGAGGGCAATTTCCCACGGCACACTTGACCATCTCCCACGGCACACTAGTGTGCCGCGGCACACTGGTTGAAAAACACTGGTCTAAAGGACCCACAGATGTAGGGTTAATTAAAGGCGCTTTACCAGTTCAGATTAGACCAAAAACAGAATATAGACCATGTGTTCGACAATACCCTATAAGACCAGATGCACAAGAAGGTATTAAACCAGTAATTTCAGATTTAATAGCTGCAGGAGTAATTATAAAGTATAATAACTCACCATGTAATACTCCTATATTTCCAATGAAAAAACAGGCGCCCTCCACTGGTTGGAGGATGGTATGAGACTTACAAGCAGTAAACAATGCAGTTATTCAAAGAGCACCCTGTGTGCCTGACCCCTATACATTACTGAACTCGTTAGGATCGGATTTTTGTGCAGTTACTATACAAACCAAACATGCATAAAATGTTGGTCTTTTCTGTGTAAAATTGAACACGCATGTTGTGATTATTTAATTCTTTTTTGTTAAATCACTGTTTAAAAAGAACATATTATTGTTTTCATTTTGTATTTTTAAGGTAACATAAAATTTCTTGTTAGTAAACTGGAAGGAAAAGCAACTACCCGGACAAACGTTCAACTAATTTATTTCAAATTATTATTGAAAACTATCACAACTTTTATTACAACTTTATTACCTATTAAGATATTTTTGCTTGTAATAACTTTTGATTTCAGTAAATATGACCTAGCAAAATCAACAAATGGCCATAGTCAGTTCTTAAAAATCAATCAAATGTTGTGGAACTCATTATACATAACAAAATGGAAAAGTGCATTTTAAGGTTTTTAGTTTTAGAAAAATATAGTTATCTTTAGGAGGTTTGTTCAATAGCATTTGATATATACTCTAAGGGCTAGTGACTTGAAAATTATGCTGACTGTCATTTGCATTAATATTTAGAAAAATCACTGAAAAATATTTTTTGCATATTGGTTTGAAACACGCTTTAAAGTGCAAGAGATGCAGGCTGCACTAGTTGACAGTAACAAATTAAAAACA
>CM074490.1:20706246-20734326 GCA_037389245.1 Oryzias sinensis
CTGATCAGCAGCACCAAAAAAACGCAACTGTTGTTGTAATATAAATGAGATATCTCTATTAATACATTTGTGAATTATTGTTGCTGCCAAAGAATTGAATACAGTAAATTGCCTGCATGTTGGATGCACATTAAGTGGTTCCCAAAAATTTTAAATGCAAAGAAAAAAAATGAATGACAAATGTATATAGATATATAGATATATATATTTTTTAATGTAACATTAGGCACTCAACAAATGACATTCACAAAACTCCAACTTATTAAAAACAGCAACTTAATAGCAAATCAAATGACGATAAAACAATCCAAAATAAAGAACACAACAGCTCAATGAGGGGGAGTTTGGAAAGTCAGAGTCTTTCTCAGTCTGAAAAGGACCTCTTTGCACCAAATCCATTCTTACTGGATCAGAGAGTGTGGTTGGCCATTCATCTGGACCAACTGGATTTGAGGTACCGGTGAGTGGAATTTTGGATCCAGTCGGCTCCTCTTCCATACACGCCTCTCTTGGAGCCTCTGGAACATAAGAGACAGAACTTCAACAAAAGCAAACAGTGAAAAGTTGCTGTGATGCTAGAAGCAGAATGTTGGAAAGAAGTGCCTTCACTTTTGTTTGTGTGCGCGCACATCTATGACTTTCTTTTAAGTAATAATGAAACAAGTAAGTTTGATTTAGGTTCCATATTGGGTAGATTTGAACTTACCAGCAGTAACATCAACGTTCTCCCTTTCAATCGAAGTTGTGGTGACAGGAGTTTCTTCTGCAGCCTAAAAAACACAAGAATTATTATTGTACAATAATCAATGATAAAGCTACTAAAATATCTATAGCAGAATACTAATAATATATTGGCTCGTTTAAAATCTGTGTGCAGGTTTTTCACAATTTCATGATCTTTTTATATATTTATGAGAGATTTATTGTTTGATTGTATATTTGCATAAGGTCATATTTCATTAATTTAATTATTGTCACGGTGCCTCGGGCAGCTCCGCCCCCTCAGCTCTGCTCCTGACTTCCACCAGCTGTGACCACTTCATCTCATCAACCTGCCTACTCTTAAGGAGTTCCAGCCCATTCATCGACGCCAGTTCGTTAACTCCTAACGGTGACTACGCCTGGTCAGCCTGCTCAAGTCTCGTGCTTTTTGTCCTGCCTAGCTCTCATGTTCTGCCTCTCTGTCTCAGGATTCACCCAAACGAAGGTCACCTGTGTGGAAGTCTGCTGTTACTCACCTGCTGTCCGGAACCAAGCTCGGAACCCTCCTGCCGCTGTGTTCCCTCCAGCCTCGCCACGAGTCACGTCCGGAGTCACTCCTGTCAAAGGATTTATTTCTCGTAATCCTCTCCTGTGATTAAAACTCACTTACCAAGCTACTTACCTGTCTGATCATTCTGAGTTCCAGCATCTGGGTCTGTCTCGCCTGAAAACCATGACAGAACGAACTGGCCAAAACCCAGACCCAGCTGACTCAGATGGTCTACGCTACGCCGTGAGCCAACAAGGAATCATCCTGGGACGCCAAGCTGACGCGCTATCCCAAATAGCATCAGCCCAACAAGAACTTTTTCGGCGCCTCGATGGTATGTCACAAACCTTAACAGAAATCACCAGTCAAGCTTCTGTTTCTGCTCCTGCAGTTCCGGCCGCTACATCCGGCAACAACACCTCTTCCGCTGCCGTCATGACACCTGAAAATTTCCGTCTCCAACCGGAACCCTTCTACGGCAACACGGAAGCGTGCGGGGGTTTTCTCCTCCAGTGTCAGTTACTTTTCCAACAAGCCCCTCGATACTACTACTCCGATCACAGTAAGATCACGCTAGTCATCAACTCTCTTCGCAGTAAAGCTCTACAATGGGCTCAGGCTTTCCTAGCCGCCAATCCAATTTCACACTTACCTTTTGAACGATTCATTAATGAATTTAAGTTGCGGTTCGATCAACCCCGGAAGCAAGACGAAGCAGCACGCAAGCTCCTTTCACTCCGACAACGAAACCGCTCCGTTAGCGAGCATATCATAGATTTCCGCATCCTGGCCGTGGAGGCTGGATGGTCGGACCCAGCTCTCCGAGGGTTTTTTTACCAGTCCCTCAACGAATCTATCAAAGACCACCTATGTACCCAGCCGGAGGCTAACTCTTTCGAGGAATTAGCGGCTGCCGCCTTACGTTCCGACATCAGGCTACAGGAACGTAACGGGAGTCGGAGTCATGGGACCAGGAAGACTCCTACGCCAAACCTCCTCGTCACTCCCATGGACTGTGCCACCGCCCTGCGGTCAGAAACTCCTCGCACCACCCCAGAAGAGCCTATGCAGATCGGGCATTCTAAAATCACCGCCGAGGAGCGGCTTAGACGTCGTAACGAAGGTGCGTGTTTCTATTGTGGAGAATTAGACCATCAGATTAATCAATGCATCCGCCGTTTAAACTCCAGAACCCCTCGCTAAGAGACCGGTCGCGGGGGGATTGTTCCATTAATAATAACTTCTTGTTTGTTCCGGTCAAGCTATGTCATCATTCCCAAATTCTTGACTTTCAGGCGCTAATCGACTCAGGCGCTGAACAGAATTTAATCGATCAAAGTATCGTCGAGCGCTTAGCGCTACCTACTGAACGTCTCCGCTCTCCTGTCCATGCTGCTGGGTTGGGGGGACAGCACTTGTCCACTATTTCCCATCGCATCAAACCAGTTATGCTTGTTACCTCGGGGAACCACCGCGAGTTAATTCAGTTCTTTGTCACTCGCACACCCCAGACTCCGGTCGTATTGGGATTCGCGTGGCTTAAACTCCACAATCCACATCTCGATTGGAGCCGTTGTACTATCTCGGGGTGGAGTGATTTTTGCATGGGTCACTGCCTCCAATCTGCTTTATCCTCTGTTTCCACGCCCTCCAGCAGTAAACCTGAAATTATTGACCTGTCCAATATTCCGGACTGTTATCATGATTTAAAACATGTGTTCAGCAAATCAAAGGCTTCTTCCTTACCACCGCACAGACCTTATGATTGTGCTATCAACCTTCTCGAGGGCGCCACCCTGCCCAAGGGAAGATTGTTTAATCTTTCGGGTCCCGAAAAGAAAGCTATGGAGCTGTACATTCAGGAAGCCCTAGCTCAGGGTCACATTCGTCCCTCCTCCTCACCTGCTGGGGCCGGTTTTTTCTTCGTCGAGAAGAAAGACAAATCACTCCGGCCTTGTATAGATTTCCGCGAACTTAACCAGATAACTATTAAAGATAAGTACTCACTTCCGCTCATCAGCTCTGTTTTCGATTCCATTCAGGAGACACGCATATTCTCCAAACTCGACCTCCGCAACGCCTACCACCTCGTGCGTATGAGGGAAGGCGACGAATGGAAAACTGCGTTTAACACACCGCCTGGTCATTTCGAATATCTTGTGATGCCGTTTGGGCTAACTAACGCCCCTGCCACCTTTCAACGCTTGGTCAACGACGTACTCAGAGATTTTCTAAATCAGTTTGTATTTGTATACTTAGATGATATTTTGATCTACTCCAGAGACCCCAAGAACCACCAGAACCAAGTGCGCTTAGTTCTTCAGAGGTTAGCCGAAAATCAGTTGTTCGTAAAGGCCGAAAAATGCCAGTTTCACACGACCAGCATTCCTTTCCTCGGGTACATTTTTGAGGCTGGCAGTATTCGACCTGATCCGGCCCAGATCACCGCCGTTTCCCAATGGGAATCCCCCACGTCACGTAAAAAGCTTCAGCAATTTCTTGGCTTTGCCAATTTCTATCGTCGATTTATTCGTAATTACAGTTCTATCGCTGCTCCCCTCACACGTCTCACATCCACTGCCAGACCTTTTCTCTGGGACTCCACGGCTCAAGCTGCCTTCAGTAAACTTAAGAAACTATTTGTATCAGCCCCCATCCTCATTCAACCAGACGTTTCCAGACAATTCGTGGTGGAGGTTGACGCTTCCGACTCCGGGGTAGGAGCGGTCTTATCCCAGCGTGAAGAGACTTCCGGAAAACTAAAACCTTGCGCCTTCTTTTCAAAGAAATTATCACCGGCGGAACGCAACTATGATGTGGGCAACCGGGAACTTCTTGCAATAAAACTGGCTCTCGAAGAGTGGCGCCATTGGCTGGAAGGGGCGGCTCAACCTTTCATCGTATGGACAGATCATAAAAACCTGGAATACCTGCGCTCTGCCAAACGGCTCAACTCCCGCCAAGCCCGCTGGTGTTTGTTTTTTGACCGCTTTAACTTCTCCATCACCTACAGACCCGGCAGTAGAAATATCAAACTGGACGCTCTCTCACGCCAATTCTGTGACACCGAACACTCCAAGACTTCCACCAGCATTCTCCCTGACACCTGCATCATCGGCAATCTCATCTGGGACATCGAAACCAAAGTTATTCAGGCGCAAGGTGAGGAACCTGATCATCCCACTCCTCCTAACGGCACTCTTTATGTCCCCGCATCTGTAAGGTCGGCAGTCATCACCTGGGCACATACCTCTCGCATCGCCTGCCATGGAGGGGTCGCCAGTACACTCCATCTTATTCGGAGACGTTTCTTCTGGCCCTCCATGGATAAGGACGTCA
The DNA here is from genome assembly GCA_037389245.1 of Oryzias sinensis. Taxonomy (NCBI): domain Eukaryota; kingdom Metazoa; phylum Chordata; class Actinopteri; order Beloniformes; family Adrianichthyidae; genus Oryzias; species Oryzias sinensis. Next base: position 20,710,838 of record CM074490.1, read on the forward strand.
GAGAATACATCGCCGCCTGCGCTACTTGCGCTCGTGCTAAAACTTCCAACTCCCCTCCTTCGGGATTATTGCAGCCTCTGCCCACGCCGAACCGCCCCTGGTCACACATCTCCATCGACTTCGTCACGGGCCTTCCCATGTCTCAGGGTAACTCTGTCATACTAACCGTAATCGACCGCTTCTCCAAGTTTGTCCACTTTATTCCTCTCCCTCAGCTACCCACAGCCACTGAAACTGCAGAGGTCATGGTTAACCAAGTCTTCAGACACCACGGTATCCCCGCAGACATTGTGTCCGACCGAGGACCACAATTCATTTCTCAAGTCTGGAAGGCTTTCTTCTCTGCCCTAGGTGCCACCGTCAGCCTTACCTCTGGATATCATCCCCAGTCGAACGGACAAGCAGAACGGGCTAATCAGGAGCTGGAAGCTGCGTTGCGCTGCCTAGCCGCCCAGAACAACTCCGACTGGTCAAAATACTTGGTCTGGATCGAATACGCCCACAACACACATCCCTCCTCTGCCACAGGTGTGTCACCGTTCGAAGCTTCACTGGGTTATCTGCCCCCTCTGTTTCCGTCCCATGAATTAGATCTCACCGTTCCGTCAGTCCAAGATCACCTCCAACGCTGCCAGCTCATATGGCACCAGACTCAAGAGGCTCTCCGTCGCTCCAAGGAAGATAACTGCCGTACTGCCAACCGCCACAGGGTGGCTAGCCCCGACTATCAACCGGGCCAGAAAGTATGGTTATCTTCTAAAAATATTCCGATCCAGGCCACATCCCGCAAGCTGGCTCCTCGTTTTATCGGCCCTTTTACCATAGATCGCATTATCAATCCCTCATGTGTCCGTCTTCACCTCCCGGCGGCTCTCAAAGTCCATCCATCCTTTCACGTGTCTCAAATCAAGCCTGTTATGGACAGTGATTTGTGCCCGCCTTCCGCTTCCCCACCACCCGCCCAGCTCATCGACGACGCTCCGGCGTATACTGTCAGTCGCATTTTGGACGTCCGGCGCCGGGGGCGCGGGTATCAGTTCTTGGTGGACTGGGAGGGCTATGGTCCTGAGGAACGGTCTTGGATCTCCCGTTCCCTCAATTTGGACCATTCCCTCATTTCCGATTTCTACCGCGCCCACCCGGATCGTCGGCCTCGACCGCCCAGAGGCGGTCGTTAGGGGGGGGGGTACTGTCACGGTGCCTCGGGCAGCTCCGCCCCCTCAGCTCTGCTCCTGACTTCCACCAGCTGTGACCACTTCATCTCATCAACCTGCCTACTCTTAAGGAGTTCCAGCCCATTCATCGACGCCAGTTCGTTAACTCCTAACGGTGACTACGCCTGGTCAGCCTGCTCAAGTCTCGTGCTTTTTGTCCTGCCTAGCTCTCATGTTCTGCCTCTCTGTCTCAGGATTCACCCAAACGAAGGTCACCTGTGTGGAAGTCTGCTGTTACTCACCTGCTGTCCGGAACCAAGCTCGGAACCCTCCTGCCGCTGTGTTCCCTCCAGCCTCGCCACGAGTCACGTCCGGAGTCACTCCTGTCAAAGGATTTATTTCTCGTAATCCTCTCCTGTGATTAAAACTCACTTACCAAGCTACTTACCTGTCTGATCATTCTGAGTTCCAGCATCTGGGTCTGTCTCGCCTGAAAACCATGACAATTATGTACAGTTTGGAGCTCCATACTCTTCAGCTGCTGTTTATGAAAAAAGGGTTTATGCAGACACTGTTTTTTTTAATTACTTTACATGCTTTTAAAATTACCTGAGATGAAATCTTCAGTGAAGTCAGGAACATCTTGGGATGTGGACGCTGCACCACCTCCACTACATTTTGAGAGCAGAAGAAACTGTCGGCTGAGACGGAACTGTGCAAAACATCATCATTATGTAAAATCCAAAACTGCAAAACACAAATAAGAAATAAATGTACCTATTTATAAATAATAAAATGTGAACACTAATTTGAGAATAAGTGGAAATATAAGCCCTTTATACACTTCTTTTTGTATTATTTTGCATGTTCATAATTTTAAAATTAGTACATTTATTTTGTTGGTCATTTATAAATGAGAACCTTTATTTCTTATGTATTTGGTAGTTTTTATTCTCCATAATCCATGCCAATGCAAGATTTTAAGACACACTCATTGTTGTAAAACTCAGACTACCTGACTGTCTATAACAGATAAACAGCAGTTTTTATGCTGTAATAAACCGGAAAATGCAGAACGCACTAAATATGTGTTAGCAAAACAATGAAACAAAACGATAACATGAGTTAAAACATTTTTCAGCCATCATATCGTTGTCATTTTTTACTTTTCTTTACTCTCCGCCGTTTTAGAAGGTCATGTCTGACCTCATCTTGGAAACTTGGGTATCAAAATTATTTTCGAGTTTTCCATTGGAAATTACGACAAACGGGGTCGTTTATGTGCACACTTCACCTCAGATCCCTTAGTATTTTACGTAAATTGCGCAGCTGCACAGAAATGCTGGATAATATAAAAATAAAGCCCCAACATCCTCCAAACTTACCCTTGTGGTTGAAGTTATTTATCTTTTTTTCGCTCCTGATAGATATAGTCTCTGAGGAATGACGTTTTCTTGTTGTCGCTTTGATCAGTGTGACAAAATGTGCTCGTTTTTTTTCTTTTCCCCAACTTTATTGAAACAAAATGCGCTCGTTAATGCACACCGTGCCAGGATCAGATGCAATGATGTTGACCAATCATTGCTAAATGGTGTAACGTCATTATTTGCGTTGCCAGATTGGTTCATGTGTGCTGACAGGGGGATCATTAAAGTGCAGGCAACTTTCTTTTGCACGAGGTTCCGGCTGGGATGGCGGACTGAGCGGACGTCTCTCGCTAAGCTCTCGCCTTTTGCCCCGATCTGCACGGTAAATGTCAGAATTTGAAAACTGAGAGAGAACAGTTTGACTGGAGAGCAGTTGCGCGTTGACTTTATCTTCGTTTTGGGAAAAAACACATCATGGTGAGTTCTCCTTTTTTCTGCTTAAATGGCAACGAAGAAAACAAGTCCGAAGCAAGCTCCAACTTTGCAGCCGTCGGCCATGATGAGCAAGCATGACTATTCCCACATGGACGTTGCTTCTAGTGTCAGGATTTCGGTCCTGTCCCGCCATTTCTGCCGTTCTCCTCTCACCTGCTCCCTGATTTCTAAATGGCTCCAGCTGTGACGCGGGGTATATGAGGTGGGTGTGTCTGCTCACTCTTTGCCAGTTCGAGATTCTTCACCCTGATGAACCTCAGGCCACGGATCACGGATCACGGATCACGCATCACGCATCACGCTCCGCTTCGGCACCGCTCACTGTGAATCTGGTCCTCTCGACGCTCACACGGAGCCTTTTGTTACTGTCACGTAAGGAGTCGCCCCTCCCAACTCCCTACGCTCTTTAAGACTGTCTGCTTCTCTCCTCCCTCGGAGCCTGCTGTCTACACGGATCTTGCCGTCTTCGCCCCTCACGGAATTCCCCCTCGGCGGTGACGTCACGCTGCGTCTCAAGCTCCACAGGACCTAGCAGTCTCCTTCTTTTGGACTTTGGACGTTTTTTTTGGATTCAAGGAACTCTCCAAATAAACTTTATTTACACCCTGTGCGTGCCTTAACTTGGGTCCTCATTAACTTATAACAGATCGAACTGGCCAACATGGACCCCAAGGGCACCCAGGATTGGAGAGCAGGCACAGAGGAGGTCTTATCCGGTTATGAGAACCGGTTTGTGGGACTATCTGCAGGTATGAATGATATACTTCAACGTCTGAATGATATCTCCTCAGAAGCTGTCAGGCCTTCCGGAGCTAACAGGCTAGCCCAGGAGGGTGACCCTGGACACTGTCGGACATTTATTGCCCAGTGCGAGATTTTTTTTTGCTTTACAACCGTCCATGTTTAGTTCTGAGCTTTCCAAGGTGGCTTTCGCTGTATCGCTGCTCTCTGGGAGAGCTGGACAATGGGGGACTGCGGAATGGGAGCGACAATCTCACGTCTGTTCCTCCTTCCCTCGATTTACTGCTGCCCTCAGACGGGTGTTTGATCCACTCACTCCATCTCATGAGGCTGGTCGGCGGTTGCCTCGCCTGCTCCAGGGCAACAGATCAGTCGATGATTATGCTATAGACTTTCATACGCTCTCTGCTGATTGTGAGTGGAATGAGAGGTCACTATATGATGTATTTTATCAAGGACTCAACGACTCCATCAAGGATGAGCTGGCAGCTCGAGACCTACCTATGTCCCTCAATGGCCTGATGGAGCTGGCTGCCCGCATCGACCGCCGGATGAGGGAGAGGCGCAGAGAGAGAGGTATGAGACGGCCACCTGCATCTCACCTTCCTCAGCCTTTCTTCACTGCAGACGCAAACTCAGCTGTTAGAGGAAGAGAGGACCTGGGGGCGTCTGAACCCATGCAGCTGGGCCGTACGAGGATCACACCGGAGGAGCGAGAGCGCAGATCCCGGAGGAACTTGTGTTTCTACTGTGGAGCACCAGGACATCCAGTGGCGCGTTGTCCGGTAAAAGAGAGGGCTCAACATCAGTGAGGAGGACATGTTTGAGCCGTAACAAAATAACCTCCTCAGAGTCAGGTGCATCAACTGCTGCTGTCTTTCATGTTAAATCAGGACCCGTCGAAGTAACTGCTTTAATTGATTCTGGTTCTGACTGCAACTTCATAGACCACAGTCTGGCTTCTACACTGAAAATCAATTTTCAGCCCTTAAATGAACCCCTGAGTGTGCATGCCATTGATAACCATTTGATTAATCGTAGTTCCCGTATCACTGAACCTGTGACAATCCAGATAGACAATCACTTCGAGGACATGTGTTTCCATATTATTTCACTTCCTGCTCCCTCTGTCATTTTTGGTCTCCCCTGGCTGAGAAAACACAATCCTAATATCGACTGGTCTTCTGGCAGGATTTTGACCTGGGGAGCTGGTTGCCCTGAAACCTGTCTTGGTTCCATGAAGCGTCGTGAAGCTTCTGTCATGGCTGTAGAGGAGGTGTATCCAGATTTGTCCAAAGTACCCTCTGACTACTTGGAACTAAAAGAGGTCTTCAATAAAGTTAAAGCATGTTCATTGCCTCCCCACCGTCCTTTTGACTGTTCTATTGAACTACTTCCCGGTACTATTCCCCCCAGGGGTAATCTCTATTCTCTGTCTGGTCCTGAGCGACAATCTATGCAGGAGTACATTGATTCCTCTCTTAAGTCTGGTCTCATTCGTCCCTCCTCCTCACCTGCTGGTGCTGGCTTCTTCTTTGTGAAGAAAAAAGATGGGGGCTTAAGGCCATGCATTGATTATAGGGGGTTAAACCAAATAACCGTAAAGAACCGCTACCCACTCCCCCTGATGAACACAGCTTTTGAGTTACTTCAGGGTGCGTCCATTTTCACAAAACTTGACCTTCGCAACGCATACCACCTCATTCGGATCAAGGAGGGGGATGAATGGAAGACGGCATTCAATACTCCCAGTGGCCACTACGAATATCTGGTCATGCCGTTTGGTCTCTGTAATGCACCAGCCGTTTTCCAAAATGTGGTGAATGAGGTGTTGGGGGATATGATCAATAATTTTGTCTTCGTTTATCTGGATGACATTCTGGTCTTTTCCAAGTCAAAGGCTGAACATGTTCAACACGTCCACCGGGTTTTGCAGTGGCTTCTCCAGAACAAACTATTTGTCAAAGCCGAGAAGTGCGAATTTCATCTCAGTTCGGTGTCGTTTTTAGGGTTGAACATAGCAGAAGGTCAAGTCCAAATGGATAAGACAAAGGTACAGGCAGTTTTAGACTGGCCTGTCCCGGAGACCCGCAAACACCTCCAACGTTTCCTTGGATTTGCAAATTTTTACCGCCGTTTTGTCAGGGGATACAGCCAGATAGCCGCACCACTTCATGCTCTCACGTCATCAAAGAGGCGCTTTGGATGGAATCCACAAGCCAATGAGGCGTTCATCCAGATAAAGAGGCGTTTCACTTCTGCCCCAGTGCTTAAGATGCCTGATGAGGACAGGCAATTCATTGTGGAGGTTGATGCCTCAGACCAAGGTGTGGGTGCGGTGCTCTCACAAAGGTGCAAGGAGGACAACAAGCTTCATCCATGTGCCTTCTTCTCACGTCGCTTAAGTGACTCTGAACGGAGGTACGATGTGGGCGACAGAGAACTTCTAGCCATCAAGCTCGCCTTGGAAGAGTGGCGCCATTGGCTGGAGGGGGCTCAACATCCATTCATCGTCTTCACGGACCACAAGAACCTGGAATATTTTCGCACAGCCAAGAGGCCTAATTCCCGCCAAGCCAGATGGTCTTTGTTTTTTAATCGTTTCACCTTCTCACTCTCCTACAGACCTGGTTCTAAGAACACTAAGGCTGACGCCCTCTCAAGTCAACATGCTTCCAGTCCTCTAGACCACGGTGCTGAGCCCATCCTGCCACCTTCAGTCCGGCTAGCAGTTCTCACCAATGACATCGAGACTCAGGTCAGACAAGCTCAGACACAGCTAACCATTCCTAGTGACTGTCCGGCCAGTATGTTATTTGTTCCAGAACAACTGCGTTCAAAGGTTCTCCACTGGTGCCATTCATCGCCTCTCCATTGTCATCCTGGCATAAGTAGAACCATCACTGTAGTCAAAAGGAGTTTTTGGTGGCCCTCCCTACAGTCTGACGTAAAGAGATATGTGGCTGCCTGTCCCGTTTGTGCTAGAAACCAGACCTCTCACCAACGAACTTCTGGGCTTCTCAATCCTCTCCCGGTTCCCCACCGGCCCTGGTCGCACATCACTATGGACTTTGTGACTGGTCTCCAATGCTCAGAAGGTAACAACACAGTACTAACGGTAGTCAATCGATTCTCAAAGATGGTGCATTTTATTGCTCTACCAGGGTTACCTTCAGCTAAGGAGACCGCTGACGTAGTACTGCGTCAGGTTGTCAGGTTACATGGCATCCCTAGAGATATAGTCTCTGACAGGGGCCCACAATTCACAGCGAAGTTCTGGTCGGAATTTTGCAGACTGCTGGGTATCACAGTTAGCCTCTCATCAGGGTTTCACCCCCAATCCAATGGTCAGTCGGAGAGACTTAATCAGCAGCTGGAGACCAGCCTACGAATCCTGTGCTCTTCTGATCCTTCATCCTGGTCGCGCAACCTGGTTTGGGCAGAATATGCACACAACACCTTGCCATCAACCGCTACTGGCCTTTCGCCGTTTGAGGTGGTTTATGGTTTTCTGCCACCTGTGTTTCCCGCCCTGGAGGGTGCTGTCTCTGTCCCCTCAGCTCAAGCATCAGTTCGTAGGATCCATCGTGTCTGGAGTAGAGCTCGTCGGACGCTGCTCAGGACAGTGGACTCGTACAAGCGTCAGGCGGACAAATACAGGAGACCCGCACCCTTGTACCAACAAGGCCAACAGGTATGGCTGTCCACCTCTGACCTTCCCCTACCTGTGACCCATAGGAAACTGGCACCCCGTTTCGTTGGACCCTTCCCCATAACCAAAGTCGTCAACCCTGCTGCTGTCAGGTTGCGGCTGCCTCGGCCCATGCGGGTGCATCCCACTTTCCATGTGTCCAAGATCAAGCCTGTCCAGGACTCGGACCTGGTTCCACCTGATAGACCCCCTCCTCCAGCTCGGATAATCGATGGGGGTCCTGCCTATGATGTCAGAGCGCTACTCAAGTCCCGTCGCAGGGGACGTGGTTTTCAGTATTTGGTTGATTGGGAGGGGTATGGCCCAGAGGAGCGTTCTTGGGTTCCCTCCAGGTTCATTTTGGATCCAGCACTGATTGCACGGTTTCATCGGGATCACCCTGGACAACCGGGTGGGCCGTCGGGTGACGGCCCTTGAGTGGGGGGCACTGTCAGGATTTCGGTCCTGTCTCGCCATTTCTGCCGTTCTCCTCTCACCTGCTCCCTGATTTCTGAATGGCTCCAGCTGTGACGCGGGGTATATGAGGTGGGTGTGTCTGCTCACTCTTTGCCAGTTCGAGATTCTTCACCCTGATGAACCTCAGGCCACGGATCACGGATCACGCATCACGCTCCGCTTCGGCACCGCTCACTGTGAATCTGGTCCTCTCGACGCTCACACGGAGCCTTTTGTTACTGTCACGTAAGGAGTCGCCCCTCCCAACTCCCTTCACTCTTTAAGACTGTCTGCTTCTCTCCTCCCTCGGAGCCTGCTGTCTACACGGATCTTGCCGTCTTCGCCCCTCACGGAATTCCCCCTCGGCGGTGACGTCACGCTGCGTCTCAAGCTCCACAGGACCTAGCAGTCTCCTTCTTTTGGACTTTGGACGTTTTTTTTGGATTCAAGGAACTCTCCAAATAAACTTTATTTACACCCTGTGCGTGCCTTAACTTGGGTCCTCATTAACTTATAACATCTAGTGTGAAAAGGAAACCACCACCTACTCCCACAAAGTCCACAGGACCACCTTTGAAGGTGAAAGCGGGACAGGAGTCTACTTCCAGATCTGAAGATGCTGTTTTGGCTGCAATTGAAAGGCTAACGTCCAAAATAGAAGATTTTGGAAGTCAGCTGCGTGAAAACACCGTAATGGTGGCAAACATCTCCCGGCTCGTTGAGATGAACGCGGCTGAAATAAAAGACTGCAAAACGAAAATCGCAACGTTGGAAAGAGAAATCCCAAGGATAGTGAAAGAGAACCTAGAACTGAAGGAAAAAGTTGCAGATCTGGAAAGATACAAACGAAGATGGAACTTGAAAATTCATGGACTGAAAGAAAAAGATGACGAGAACATCAGGGAACATGTGGTTGGAATCCTGTCCAAAATCGCACCGCAGTAGGCAGACGTGATGGACACGACGGTGGACACGGTTCATCGACTGGGGAGGAGGGAGGAAGGAAGACATCGCCAGGTGATCCTGCAGTTTGTCACGAGGCGCCATAGAGATGCTTTCTGGAGGATCACCAAGAACTGCCAGACCTGCAAAGACCTGGGGATCCGCTTCAAGGAGGACTTCAGTAAAGCAGACCGAGAAGCTCGTGCAGCCGTCTGGCCCAAGATGGAGCGGGCCCGAGCAGAAGGGAAGAACGTCTATTACAGGGGCCATGTGGGATACATCAATGGGACTAGAGTCACTGTGGAGTGAAATATTAACAAGGAGGTGACCTACCTATTTTGCATTAAAGAGTTCATATTGTTTTGTTTAAATTGTTTTTTATTCTAAGTTTTAACATTTAAGTCATTTTGTTTACATAATAGAGCAAATCTAAGTAAAGTATTTTATCCTTTATTTTTACATTGTACCTTTTTTCTTAAGTAAGGAAATGTAACAACTTTTCCAAACTTAATGTTGGAAAAGAGTACAATAAAGCAATTCAAAATATTAACTGCTTAAATTAAGAAAAACAGGTGCGTACAACATAAACATTAAACAAAGAATGACAACTCAGAGGTCCCACTTGAGGTTTGTTCAGGTGTATTATATATTCACCACGCCCAAAACTGTTCATCCGACAAAACATACAACCACCACCGTATTTTTACATATGTATATATATAAATCTCTGTTCATATCCTAGAGTCCAACTACTAATGGAGTTTGTAAACTCAGTCCCAGCAATGCATTGCAAGCAAAAACAAAAAAAAGGCTCGATCTCACCGGCGTTTTCCAGATCTATGACATGTAGACTTCATGAGGAAAGTTCCACGCAATAATCCGCCCTCCAGGAAGTTGGGAGTATAATCCAGTGTGTGGAGCATGAAAACGGAGCGGCTCTGGGACATCCGACGCAGTTTCTCAGACACGGCCCATCCGTTGTGTTTCTCTCTCGCGCTCCCGGGGCCTGTTTCAGAAAGGAGGTTAAGTGTAAACTCTGAGTGCGTTAACCCTGAAATCAGGGAAACCCTGGGTTTTCCGTTTCAGAATGGGAGGTTTGTTAAACCAGAGAAAGCAGAATAAGTCAAACCCGTTTCTGAAAGAGAGGTAACTTATACTCTGAGTCAGTGTCCATGGTTACTTATGCTGTGAACCTAACCTGGTCGGGAGCAGGTTTTATTCTCCAAACTCAAACTTTCTGCCGGTCCCCTCCCTTTTTAAAGACGAAGCGGTATGTTTCGCTTTCACCTTCATTGCCCAAATTTCCGTCATACAGAGACGGTCTAAGTGACAAGAATGGCTTGTTCTTTTTCGGAGGACCCAATAGACGAGGAGGCTGCATTAATTCGTAGAGAATTATATTTACCTCGTACGAGGATTTTGAGAAGACTCGATTTTTTGTCATTTCCCCATACGTTTTTGTTTGAGCATTACCGTTTTTCGTTGCAGTCAATCACATATACAAAATGAAAACAACATTAGGGATTGCTATGTAGATGTTTCATATGTCAAATATTGTCAACAAAGCCTACATCCATGACATGCTCAAATTTGACCTAATTGAATTATGTTTTTATACTTCATTTTTAGCTGCTGCCATGTTCTTTTAATTCCTGCAGGATTGCATCTACATGAAAATGAAATCAGGGACATTGAATTAGATTAATGTAACAATTACTTTTTGGAAACACAATTTGCTAGTACTGCTTACTTTCTTAATCCCATATAAACCTATACCACTTGATCGATACAAGGGTAGTGTTGCAGTGTGTGTTTGCTGAGCGGGGTGCGATCCACGAGAGAAAAGGGGAGGGGCGAGTGCAGGTGCAGATGGGGGGGGGGGGTGAGCACGGAGCGGATGTGTGTGCGTGCTATATATTGTGTGTTCGGAGGACGGAGCACTTAGTTAAATAAAGAGAAGGTGTCATTCCCAGAATAACTGTTTGGGAGTCATTCTTAATCCGCTCTGGAGTTTGAGGGTTTCGAACGGGAAGTGAACCCCGAAGGAGAATTCCCTTTGGCCCTGAAGGAAATCTCCCCTGCGCTTCTGACCACTGTCGGAAAGACGAGAGAAAAGAAGGAAGTCTTTGCGCAGCGAAAGGTTCAACAGTAGACAAAAGTTCACTTTTAAAAACACAATTGCATGTATTAATATTAAACTGACCAACGTTTGCAAGAGGGGAAGGTTAACAAAAAAGTCCTCTAAACATTATCAACGTTAAATGCATTTTTCCCCCAGATTGGTTCTGTACACTATGCAGCATTTCATGCATTTACACCAGGAATAACACTTCAAAAGTACACCTAAATATCCCCATTTTTTATTTCACTCCTTACGCTATTTAAAAAGTTATTACAGCCAATATTTTATAACAATGATTTAAATTCAAACTTAGGCATTAACTTGAGCAGCTATGTTTTCCCACGCTAACTGTCTCTGTTTTGCAGATGCAGCGGTGTTGCTTTTCTTCTGGAATATGTGCTCATATTCACTGTAACTCTGCAGCAGCACGTCAAGTTCAGCTGGCGAAAAATATGCAGACCCCTTTTTTTCACGGTTGCCATGGTGACTCGTGATATCTGCGCTCCATTGATAATGGCTTCTTATAGTCGCGGTGCGCACGCTCACCTCCGAATCTGTCCACTCAGAGTTGATTGACCTAACTCTGATCAGCTTCTCTGAAACAGAAAACTCAGAGTTGTTAATCTCCCAATTGACCAACTCAGAGTTCAAGTTCAACCTCAGAGTTGGTTGAACCTCCTTTCTGAAACAGGCCCCCGGTCTTTCTCTTTTTTTAAAGCATCAGCTGTTTGCCCTTGCTGCCTTTGCGTCATTGGCAGCCTCCCTCTCATAGATCCGCCTCTTCTTAAAGGGGCATGCTGCTTTTTCTCATTCACCAAAGTCCATTCATAACAGTCCCAAAACATAAAGCTCTGTCCAGATAAAGTACATTAGCATACAAAGCAAGTATTTTGCCCCTGCAGGGATTCATAACAAAATACATAAAACAGTGCTCAGCATGCTATTTGTGGCAACGTCACAAAAGTATTTTTTCTAAGATGCGAAAGGTTTTAATTAATATGGTTATATAATTTGTTATAACAATTTATATTGTTTTCCAGTGAAACATTTTCATGAAAATCATCATATAATGGTAAAATTCTCAGTTTCATATTTAGTAAATAGTTAAGGGCGCAGCTAACCCTTAATTTAAGACACCAGCTTCTTTTATCTTAAATTTTGTGTGAAGGGGACAACTGCCCAAAATAGGGTTTAATGTTACTCACATGGACTGTATCAAGTCTATCTGGTTCCTGCCATTTCAGCCTATAATTCACGGGACCCACAATTTTCATCACGGTAGCTGGACCGGACCATCGCGGCGCTAGCTTTGACGAGAATTTATCAGAGGCCTTAGACTGCGGATGCGCTCTAACCCAGACCAGATCTCCCACATGAAACTGCGCATATCTCCGGTGGGTATTGTAGTATCTGGCTTGTCTGTGTTTGAACATTCCCACTCTTTGCCTTACCTCCTGTGCTATATGATGTTGACGTTCAAGTAGAGAATACTGAGGCTGTTGGGGATCCAGTGCTGGCTTTTGGTGTATCAGTCTCTCCAGTGGGCCCTTCAGAGATCGTCCCAATGCCAGTTCAGCTGGAGTCCGGCCAGTGCTCTCATGCTGCGTGTTGTTTATCGCGAACCGAAACTCCGACAGCCACTTATCCCACTCCTCGTGTCGACTTCCTACATATGATGACATCATTGTTTTTAATGTGCGATTCACACGTTCTGTCAAGTTAGTCTGCGGGTGGTATGACACCCCACTTCTGGCAGAGGTCGGAAATGAGTTGGCTGGTAAACTGCGGACCACGGTCTGATACCAGATATTTCCGTACCCCCCACCTAGTAAAGATCTCATCTCGTAGAATCTGACAGAGACGAGGTGTCTTACTGTCTCGTATCGGAAACAGCTCTACCCACTTGGTGTAATAGTCCACTACGACCAAGAGATAGTTGTTGCCTTTCCTGCTCCGAGGAAATGGGCCCATAAAGTCAACACCCAACATGTAAGCAGCCTCCTCCACTTGGGTGGTTTGCAGGAATCCAGCCGGCTTCTGGTTGTCGGGTTTGTACTGCTGACAGATGGGGTATGATTTGATGTGGCTCCAGACATCTTTTCTAATTGAGGGCCACCAAGCCACCTCCAAGATCCGCAGCAGGGTTTTAAGTCGGCCTCGGTGAGCCCCTAATGGATTGTCGTGGAAATAATGCAAAAAGTTGTTAATTTGCTCTTTGGGCACCACCAGCTGGTATTTTAGTCCTACACCCTTTGTTGGTACGGTCCGGTAGAGGATGTCCTGTAGAATCTCCCAGCCTATGCGCCCCTTCTGCTGCCCGATGGTCACGGATTTGCTTCTTATCTCTCTGACTTCGGGATCTTTAGTTTGTGCACGTGCGATGTCAGTCAGCGAGAGAGGCAAGCCAGAGGAACAGGTGGTTGCATCAACTGGGACATAAGAGGCCACTACAGAGGGTGGATCATCCCCGATGGCTCTCGAAAGGGTGTCAGGAACCACATTCATGCAACCTTTCCGGTAGTGAACATCAAAGGTAAACTGTTGTAAACGCAGTGTCCATCGTGTTAATCTGGAAGAAGTCTTGGGAGTATTGAATGCCCATGATAAGGCACTATGGTCGGTAAAGACTCTGAACCTGCCACCTTCCAGGTAATGCCTCCACTTTTCCACAGCCCAGACAACGGCTAGACACTCCTTTTCGGAGGTGGAGTAATGACGTTCTGCCCCTTGGAGTAGACGTGGGGCATAGGCAATCACCTTCTCCCCTTCTGGAGATTGCTGGGTAAGGACAGCACCTAAACCCAGATCACTGGCATCTGTTTGTATTTGGAAAGGCAAGGACAGATCGGGCTGTGCCAGCACAGGAGATGTCTTTAGTGCCCTTTTTAGCTGGTCAAAGCTCCTCTGGCAGTCCTCTGTCCACACCCACTGTACTCCCTTCCTCTTCAGGTGGTTTAACGGGGCGGCCAGATCTGCAAAATGTGGCACAAATTTATGATACCAGCCCACCAACCCCAAAAACCGTTGAAGGGCCTTGAGGTTTTGAGGGATGGGATAGTTTGTCACGGCTGAGGTCTTCTCTTCGTCCACCTCCACTCCTTTGCCTGAGACAATATGTCCCAAGAACTTGAGCTGATCTTTCAAAAAGTGGCACTTTTTCAGATTCAGCGTAAGGTTAGCAGCTTTCAACCTTGCAAAAATGGCCTGAAGATCTTTGAGATGCTGCTCTGAATTAGGAGAATATACAATAATATCATCTATATACACAAAACAAATGTGCCCCTTTAAGTCTCCCAACACTGTCTCCATGAGCCGTTGGAAGGTAGCCCCTGTAATGAGTTTGATAAATATGTGTAATTTCTTTATTGCTTTGACTACAATGCTTGAAATAAATCAATAAATCAAATCAAATCAAAATCAAATCAAAGATAATTGAATGAAATGGCGGTAAACTTACCCGCGTTCGGTCCCTTTGATGTTCTCAGCGATTCAGCTAACGTCGGCGTTCTCTGGCAGAAATGGCTAAATAGTTTTAAACTCTAGTTAACTGCATCAGGAGTCAGTAAAGATACGCAGAAAAGAGCTTTGCTGCTTCACTTGTTGGGAACGGAAGTTCAAGATATCTTCTTTACTCTGGATGATGCTGTGAATGATGACAGAAATGAAGCTGTAGTTAACAAGTTTAATGCCTATTTCACACCACAAAAGAATATTCCTTATGAGAGACACAGACAAGCAGAGCAGTCACAAGGAGAGTCAATGGACAGTTTTGTGAATAGATTAAAAAAGCTGGCACCAATTTGGAGAAAACAGAGATAATTTCATTCTTGACCAAGTTATTGACGAGTGTACATCAAACATTTTACGCAGAAGGTTGCTACGTGAGAAGGATTTAAAACTTGCAGGACTGTTAGAAATTGCAAGAACCATGGAAACAGCAGATCAAAAGGCTGCAAGAATAAAAAAGCTAACAGTAAATGCAGTAGAGAGGAAACGTTACAAAAAAGGAGACCAAATAAGTAAATCCAAAATGTCCGCCACCCAAAGGCAGGAATGTGGTGAACGCAGAATAAAATGTTTCAGGTTTGGAAGATCAGGGGACGTAAGTCGAGAGTGCACTACAACAAAAAACAAAAAGTGTAACAACTGGAAAAGACGGACATTTTGCTAAAATGTGTAAAATAAAGATAACACATAAAGTTAACAGAGTGTCACCACTGAAATTCTGAGAGAACACAGTGATAGTGAAGATGACCAAGTGTTTACAATCAAAGATTGTGATGATGAAGGAACATTGACAGTATTAACAAATGACCAACAGGTAAAGATGCTGATAGATTCTGGAGCTTCCTGTAATATTGTGACAGAATGCATTTTTCAACTGTTGAAATTGAAGAGCAACATTGAGCACCCAGTGAAGAAAGTTTATCCTTTTGGATCAAAGAAAGCGCTCCATGTTAAAGGTGTTTTTTCTTTTACATTCAGAGTTCATGACATGTCAGAAGCCGTCACTGGTCTGTTTGAACAGGTGAATTCAATTTAGCAAGAAGTTGTTACAGTTTTCACTACTGAGCTCGAGCAAAAGTACAAAGACTGTTTTCAGGGTTTGGGAAAGCTCAAAGACTTCCACCTGAAACCACATATAAATGGATAAAGATAAAAGTGTGCAGCCAGTTGTTCAGCCTGTTCGGAGAGTTCCTTTTAGCTTGAGGAAGCAAATGGAGGAAAAGCTAAAACAACGTTTCATGGTATTTACCATGAATTTACCACAGAAACTACCCCTTAAGTACAGTGAAACTGTAACTGTAAAAGAAAGTCAGCCCTATTTCCACTCAACTACATGGTACTTTCATTACTAAATACTGGGTATGTTCACTTGAATAGTACTTGGTACTTACCCCTTAAGTACACTGAAACTGTAACTGTAAAAGAAAGTCAGCCCTATTTCCACTCTATTACATGGTACTTTCAGTAGAAAATGCCACGTATTACCTTCCCGTACAGTGTACATACACACTTGGTCTTCTGACCTCAGCAAATGAGACAATGCTAACCTCTTGGTAAGGGTAAAGTAACTACATTGTAAAAAAATATACTGGCCTGATTACTTTTTGTAACATGAGGCAAGTTTAAAGAGAAACAAGACAGCAGTGAAAACAAAAATCTTTAATATGATACGTGTCTGCAGCATACAAAGTCTCATCACAATGAAATAGGTTTTAAAGTGTGGGTGACATGGCCTATTTTAATAAGCCAAAATGTAGTAAATAGTCTCTATTTCATGTTGCGATTGTTTTTAATATTTTTCGAAAAAGAATAAATAGCGAAAAACGCGATATAAACAACGAGGACGGCCGCCGGCTTCACGCATTCCGCCGACTTCGCGCCTCCATGTTTGTGACGTAACGAAAGGCAGACAACATGGCTAGCACCGATAGCGAAGCACAGAGTGATGCTACTGTCTCTATTAGCGATTTATCATCAGATGAACAGAAAGATGAAGAGGAAAGTTGCGGAGATAATCATGATGATGAGTCACTTTTGCAACCATATCGATTCGAACCCTTTTGCGAAAGTGAGGAGGATATAGCAGAAAGTAGTAGGTCTAGTGATGCCGATGACGATATGATAGCCAGCATGAAGATTCGGCTAAACTCCAGTAAGTCTAAAAAATGTATAAAATTAAATTACTCCACTTACCCTAAAATATACTCAAAATGTCCCCTTTTGGCCTAATCTAAACAAAGGTAAACACTGGTTTTCAACCCAATTTACAAAATAAATGTCACAAAATAAAAGTTTCCCAGATATTACTACTCTTTAGTTAACAAAGTCACTGTATACCATTAACAACTGTGGAACATTAACAGTTTTACCTGTTTGAACCAGTTTGAAACCTTTTCTCGTGCGCGCGCGCGCTCACACACACAGTTCAGTTTACTCACGGTACCGGCACCTCAAAAGCAAAAGAAAAAAAAACGTTGCAGGCCTGTTGCTTCTCTTGCAAAACATTGAGTGCGTTGAAATACTCCAGTTGGATCCAAGGACAACAGAAAACACGACTACTTCGCCTCAATGTGATCCATCGCGATGCACACTAGCTTAGTAGCCTCCGCTCCCGACTCCAGCGCCGTCCTGTCCGACCCAGAAAACGGCTCGCTCGCTTCCAGCTCACCCGCCTTTCCTCGACTCAGAAGCCAAGATCCTCCTCCCAACTCTCCGTTCAAAATTCTTCGTTTGTGTCCCGGTTTTTGTCCCTTCGAAAACGCAGACTTCTCTCCTGCAGATCTGGAGGGAAAAATCCTTCGCCGTCCACCTTCTTGAACTTTCCCCTTTTCAGCAGCGTTTCTTGTTTTGGGAATTTATACACAGATACACTTTCACTAGATGTATTGCTACATCAAGCTGCCACACAACGACTTGGCATGTTGATGATTAACAGATTTAAACACGAGAGAAACGAAGACTACCTGTTTTGTTTACATGCTGTCCGAAGCGGAACTGCGAAAGTCAATGCCTTTCGTGACGTCACAGGTCATATCGAGGTCACTTCCAGCCTGCGCAAATAGCAATTAGCGGCAAATTCAAATCTCTGATTCCTTCGAAAGATGTCTATTATTCATATGCTTCGGATTTTTTTCTACGCTAACTATTGGTATCAATAGAATCAGCATTTAAAAGGCTTTTTTATTTGACAAAGTTGTTCAAAGCATGGCATCCACACTTTAAGTACATAACAGTACAAAGGAGCTTTCCAAAAAAACACATTATTGGCCTGAGGGTCGTGCTTTTTGTCCATCAAATTCTTTCAGCAGAGTTTGGTAACGGTGCAGGACTTCTTCAGGGTTTGTAACTGCAAGAAAATTCACAATATGAGCTCAAGTGAACATAAAAAGTATAACGACTTTGATGAAATACAAAATAAATTTTACTTATTTAATCATTTCTGTAATGAG
Organism: Oryzias sinensis; assembly: GCA_037389245.1. Classification (NCBI taxonomy): domain Eukaryota; kingdom Metazoa; phylum Chordata; class Actinopteri; order Beloniformes; family Adrianichthyidae; genus Oryzias; species Oryzias sinensis. Next base: position 20,728,762 of record CM074490.1, read on the forward strand.
TTTGATAAATCTCTATGAATTTTTTTATCGCTTTGACTGTAATGCTTGAAATTAATCAAGTACTATCCTCATTTAAAAACATGATAATAAATTATTCAAAACTTAACTTTTTTTTAAATATTGTTCTAAAAATGAACTTGTTTTAATATATATTATATGATTTCAGGAAAATATGTAAAACAAGGCTAAATATTTACTTTTAATACTAAAAACTCCCCGAGTGTGTGTTTTTGTTAAGTAGGTCGGTGCAAGTAAAGTTGCAAATTCCCAGCGCACTTGAATGCAGCACAACTACCCCCAAAGTGAACGTGCAGATTAATCCGGAGAGCCTCGAGGCGCGCGCAACAGTTTGAATTTCTCTTCATCTGGCAGGTAAGCCAGTGTTTTTGTTTTTTTTAAAATATTGGATAAATTACATGTAAATATTTAAACTGATCAAACTTTATAAAGAAGCTAACCTCGTGATTTCAAGCCACTATTTCTGTTTGAAACGTGACGTAAGAGCATGTCTACCTTACTGCAATAATTTCAGTTATTTCATGTATACATTTTCAAAGTTTGTAATGAAAATCTACAAACATTGTTGTTACTTACCAGGAGAGGGGCACCTGTAAAACAAGCACGTAGCCTAAATGATAACGTCTGTTGTTCTGTGCTCGTTTGACTGAGCGCACGTCTTTCTGGGAAAATCAAAGAAAGGCGATTATTTAAAATAATGATGACGTACTTCCGTCTTTTTACCGCTTTAGATCAGCTGTGGTGAAGAAGACATTCCAGACGAATCCGTGAAGTCACAGGAGAGTAAGCTAAAGTAAGTTAAATCCACCAAGTGGACATATTATTTACATTAATGGAGCGTTTAACTGCCTTTTCCCCCATTTTCTTTCAACGTTTTTATTTTATTTTTATTTATTTATTTATTTTCAAATATGATAGAGACAACAATACCACCCAACAGTGAATGTAACTGTTTGAAAATTAAAACATATTTTTGTGAATAACTGTGTTGAATTTGAAATTGCCTATTTATTTCTTTTTTCCTTTTCTTTTACACTGCAATGTTTTTCATGCTAATGCAAATTGTAGGTGCGAATAATATTTATAAAGAAATAATACACACAGCAATTGTCAATTAAAACATTGCTTTTGTCATTCTTTGGCTAAACAAATTAGATTTTTTTATGGCAATTTTGATTTTTTTTCTTTGATTTCTTTTTTGTTGTTCTTGTTTATGTAACTAAAATATAAAGTTGTGAATTATTTATTGTCATGTTCATAAATGAGGATAATTGATTAATTTCAAGCATTACAGTCAAAGCGATTAAGAATTCATAGAGATTTATCAAACTCATTACAGAAATGATTAGATAAGTAAAATTTATTTTGTATTTCATCAAAGTCGTTATGCTTTTTCTGTTCACTTGAGCGCATATTGTGAATTTTCTTGCAGTTACAAACCCTGAAGAAGTCCTGCACCGTTACCAAACTCTGCTGAAAGAATTTTGATGGACAAAAAGCACGACCCTCAGGCCAATAATGTGTTTTTTGGAAAGCTCCTTTGCACTGTTTTGTACTTAAAACCTATTTCATTGTGATGAGACTTTGTATGCTGCAGACACGTATCATATTAAAGATTGTTGTTTTCACTGCTGTCTTGTTTCTCTTTAAACTTGCCTCATGTTACAAGAAGTAATCAGGCCAGTATATTTTTTTACAATGTAGTTACTTTACCCTTACCAACAGGTTAGCATTGTCTCATTTGCTGAGGTCAGAAGACCAAGTGTGTATGTACACTGTACGGGAAGGTAATACGTGGCATTTTCTACTGAAAGTACCATGTAATAGAGTGGAAATAGGGCTGACTTTCTTTTACAGTTACAGTTTCAGTGTACTTAAGGGGTAAGTACCAAGTACTATTCAAGTGAACATACCCGGTATTTAGTGATGAAAGTACCATGTAGTTGAGTGGAAATAGGGCTGACTTTCTTTTACAGTTACAGTTTCACTGTACTTAAGGGGTAGTTTCTGTGGTAAATTCATGGTAAATACCATGAAACATGCAGCCTTACCTTGTTCTTACATGTGGTAAGTACCATAAAAGACACCTTTGCACAACATGTAAATACCCAGTAAGAATATTATAAATACCCAGTATGTACCACATAGGTATGAACCAAATAGTACCATATAAATATACAGTAAGTACCATGTAAGTACAGAGTAGACACAAAAAGTACCATGTAAGTACCCAGTAAAGTCCCATAGAAAGTACCATGTAAACACACTGTAAGTACCCAGTAAATTCCATAAAAAGTACCATATAAGTACCCTGAAAGTACCCCGTAGTTACACTATAAGTACCATGTAAATACCACTTAAGTACACTGTAAGTACTGTACTGTAAAAGAAAGCGTTACCCAAGAATTGAAAAGGAGGCTCTGCTGCTGCAGCCCTACCGTTTTAAAGTTCTGTATAAACCAAGACCACAGAATTCTGCTGACTTATTGTCACGGCTAACAGCCAACGTGGAACTATGGAGGATCTTGTATACTGGGTGGCTCAGCATGCAGTGCCGCACGCTTTCACTCCACAACAAATGGAGTCTAGATGCAGACACAGAGAAAAGCCAAAGAAATTCCAGTGAAACAAGGGGACAGAGTACTGTTACGTCAGCGAAAGCAAAGCAAACTGTCAACAACGTTATAACCTGAACATCACTGTCATCAGCCGAAAAGGTCCATCAGTGTGGCTGGAGAAAGACGGGAAAAAGAAGGTGAGACATGTATCACACGTGAAGTTATGGACTGAGCCTGAAAAGGGCACTTCTATGCTTTACGATGGAACAGAATCTACGTCAACGCCTGATGCGCACCAGCAGGGTTGACCTCAAAGAGTCAAGAAAGCTCCAACACATCTAAAGGACTTTGTCACATAAACGAATAAAGCCACAAAAGGGGCAGAATAAACCGGCATTATTTAGTGGAAGGGTAGTCCCTCTCCATTAACAAAAATAAAGTTTGTTAGCAGAATGTTGTAAGCAGAATGTTCATTTTTCTAAATGGAAGTTAAGTGGTAAAGCACATTTTAAGTTAAGTACAAGAGGAGAACAAGTTTGGAATGAGGATTGTAGTTATGTAAGGATGTTAGTTTGAGCAACAGATGCATTTCAGATTTACAACAGAACTTACTTACTTCCCCTGGGTTCCATTCTTAAAGCATAACTGTGCTTTTCATTGCTATGCGGATGATACCCAGACCATCCATCCATCTTCCTCCGCTTATCCGGGACCGGGTCGTGGGGGCAGCAGACTGAGCAGAGATGCCCAGACTTCCCTCACCCCAGCCACTTCCTCCAGCTACTCTGGGGGGACCCCGAGGCGTTCCCAGGCCAGCCAAGAGACGTAGTCTCTCCAGCGTGTCCTGGGTCTTCCCCGGGGCCTCCGCCCAGTGGGACATCCCCAGAACACCTCTCCAGGGAGGCGTCCAGGGGGCATCCGGACTAGATGCCCGAGCCACCTCAGCTGGCTCCTTTCGATGTGGAGGAGAAGCGGTTCTACTCCGAGCTCCCCGCGGGTGACCGAGCTTCTCACCCTATCTCTAAGGGAGAGCCCAGCAACCCTACGGAGGAAGCTCATTTCAGCTCATTTTCTGATACCCAGACATACGTGCCAATAACAAAGAAGGACGCCCACTCCATCAGCCCTGTAATTAAGTGCTTGGAGGAATTAAAAATCTGGATGGCTCTTAATTTTCTCCACCTCAATGAGGAAAAGACAGAGGTGATTGTCTTTAAACCCAGTGGCAACAGTGAGTCACACCCTACAGCTCCTGGTTCTCTCACTCAATCGGTGAAATCTACTATCACAAACTTAGGAGTGAAGATTGACAATGGTTTTAATTTGGACAAGCAGATCAGTTCGGTGGTGAGATCCAGCTTCTTTCAGTTAAGGCAGCTTGCCAAAGTCAAATCGTTTTAATCAAGAAAGCACTTTGAGACAGTAATCCACGCCTTTGTTACAACTCAGCTGCATTACTGTAACTCTCTTTACCTTGGTACCCTCACTCATCCTTGTCCCGTCTCCAGCTGGTGCAGAACGCTGCTGCACGCTTGTTAACTGGAACGTGGAAGAGAGAGCATATCACAGCAGTTCTGGCTTCTCTCCACTGGCTGCCTGTCCATTTTAAAGTTCGTTTTAAAATTCTTTTATTTGTTTTTAAGTCTTTAAATGGTCTGGCTCTGCCCTACCTCTCTGAGCTGCTACACCTGCATTCCCCTTCCAGCTCACTTAGATCAGCTGACCAGCTGCTCCTAGATGTGCCAAGGACACGGCGGAAACTCAGAGGGGACAGAGCATTTGCCGTTGCTGGCCCCAGCTTGTGGAATGCACTCCCTATGCAGATTAGGCAGGCCCGTTCACTGAATGATTTTAAATCCAAGTTAAAAACTCACCTTTTCTCCCTGGCTTTTAACTCAGTGTGAGTTGATGTTTTTATTGGTTTTATTTATTTTTATTTAATGTATCGATTTTTATTGATTTTATTCTGTTTGTTTTAGTTTGTTGTTTTGTTTGGTTTTTATTCTGCATTGTTCAGCACTTTGGTCAGCTTCTGCTGTTTTAAAAGCGCTTTCTAAATAAAGTTGACTTGACTTGACTTACCTTGTGAAGTCAGTTAAACTTGAGACAAGCTTTGTTTATTGAGAGTATTTCGTTTAGGTCAGACTGGTTGGAAAAAATTCAAGTTGTGAACAATGTTTACAAGTTTATTATAAGGGGCTAACTCTTTTTCTGTTACTGTTCTTAAACATAATTCATCTGAGAAAAGGAGGGTGTAGTGCATTGCAACACACGGTCTATTTGTGATGATGTCATTAAATGGTTGTAGGAAGTACACAAGGGAAATAAAAGCATGGTGACTGTTATCAAGAGTCAGGTAAATTATTCAGTGTGAATGTCATACACAGAACAGGGTATTCTGAAACTATTATAGTTCAAAAGAGAAGTGTTACTTTGAAAATCCTATCTGCTGCAGCTGTAAACACTTTTTACATTGTTTAATTTAAATGCTTTGCATTTAAAAGCATAGCATGCTGAGTACTGCATCACGCGTCACTGGCTCATTTCTGTGGTCATATATGTTTGAACACAGACACAATTACTTTTTTTTAAGTTAGTTCTGCAAAAACCACATCCTGCAGACTCTATAAAGATGGCTTTGTGTTCAATGGTAAGATATTCCAAAAACAGCTAAAAGAAAAACAAAAAGAATGCAGAAAATGAAGCCGTTGAATAGATTATAGATGAATTTGGTGTTTTTAGGATGTGAGTTGTATTTAAATCGTTATTGAAACTTACCAAAGAAAGTTGGCACATCTATTTTGCGGTGTCTTTTTTTTTTTTTCATTTTAAACCATAAATCCACAAAGATGATTGTCTTAAGCCAGGGGTGTCCAAACTACGGCCCGTGGGCAAACTGCGGCCTGTGGGTCTGTTTTTATTGGCCCGCAGCAAATTTTGAAAATATAATTGAAAATGGCCCGCACATGGCGCTTGAGCTCAACTCTCT